>ML682086.1:334551-628034 GCA_007922195.1 Podocnemis expansa
GGAGACTCCAGACAATGACCCCTCCTTCATGGTGACAGGGGTGCCAAAGAAACTGTTCGGGGGGGATAGGAACTCATCCCCCTTCTTGCTGACACAAAGCTAGGGAGGAAGAAACTCACACAGGAGATTGAGGCCCATCAGGGGAAGTCAATCCTTAACACTCTTCCCCTTGAGCTGGATAGCCTGGAGATGAGCCCCATCAGGGGAGATAGATACGTAACACTCCTCCCTGTGAGCTCCATAGTCTAGAGGGCTACGTTGGGGGGGGGGGCATTATGTCTGCCAGCTCCGTTGACACACCCCTCTGAAATATGGTGCCCCATTACAGGCCAGTTAACAGAGCCTCCCTCTGCTAGGCCACAGCTCCTCTGCAAACCCCAGATGGCCTCTGCCTTACATTATTCCACTGGGACACAGCCCCTCCCTTGGGATGGGCTAACAGGTCAGAGATACTGGTACAAAGAGGGCTAAAGATGTGGTGCTCCAAATAGATCCAGGTGAAGAGGAGGAATGGAGGCAATGCAGGGTTGGCTGGCTGACCACTGGAACCCATCAGCATGTCTTGTCATCCTTGATCCATGTGGATCTGAACTTCGGATGCTCCATCAGAACTAATGTGTCTGTTGGTTGTGTGGAACACGTAATCCTTTGGTCCAGCCCGGACCCTAGCAGGGCTTGCCCTGCTGGCAGGATCTGACATGGTACAGAGTAGGACATAACCCATCACTGCTGGCTGTGTGGTGCCCAGGCCATGGTAAGCTGCTCCTTGCATAGGGGGCATGCAAGACAAGAAAAATCATCAGGAATTAGCAGAAAGGGACTGAGCTGGAGAGAGCTCAGAGGTATAGTGGGTGGAGTTTCCTGACAGGGACAGTGCATCTTAGATGTTGGGAATTTGTCCTGAGTACGTCCCAAGAGTCCCAGCACTCCGCTCTCATCTGTGAACTGCTCAGTTGTTATGGTGCTTCTCAGGAATTGTGTCTGGGCCCCACTGGTCGTCAACGATCAGGACTCTGCCACAGTGCAGTCTGCCCCAGTCCAACCCAGGTCTCCACACTCCTGTGCAGCCAGCTCCCAAATCCAGCTTCAGAAGGTTCAGCCCCTGGTCCATCTAGAACTCTCCCTGTGGGAGCCCTCTCCGCAGAAGGGTCCTGGGGAGGTCCCCCAGGGACCAAAGGCCCCACACCCCCATCTTCCAGTCAGAAGGGACTCGGCTGTTGTGGGAGTCAGAAGGGTTTATTACCATTCAGGTTTACAGCATGAAAGATTATCTAGCAGGTTGACTGGAGGGTACAGCCACAAATTCCCAGGAGGAGTGGGGGTTCATGCTCTAGGGATCCCTTCCCTTAGACCCCAGTCATAGCTCTGCTCTTCTCTCCTGTTTTCATCCTTAGACCCCTCTCCTAGTCATTTGTCTTTTTCCCAGCTAGGAAGAAACCGCCCCTTGGTCTTAAGGGGCCACAACCTTTCTGACAGGGAGCACGTTGGGGTCTGGATAAGGTCTGCCTAATAATGGCCCATCTGCCCTTCAGTGGGCCTTGCAGTAATCATACACATGGGTCCCATCACCATAATACATGAACAGAAAGCAAGGAAGACTGAGGTACAGCCCATGACATCCCAAGATGATTCCAGGAGTCTCCCCACTCCATCACATCAGTCCCAGAGACCTTCTGTCCCAGAGCAGAGAGCAGACTGGCTCTCACAACAAATGTGAAGGAGGGGTGACTGGAATAGACTGTGCCCCTGAGATGGTGGTGGCTGTACTTTATGTACATCCACACATCTCTTTTATTTCAAAATAACACTGGTTATTTTGAAATAAAAAAGATTAGGTCCACATGATGTTTTCTTATTTTGAAATGACGGGCTCCGTCATTTCGAAATAAGAACCATCATTTTGAAACAGCTTAAACCGCATTCATTTAGAAACGGCTGTTATTTCAAAATAATGCCGTTTGGACATGTTGTTTCGAAACAACTGTTTCGAAACAACATGTCCAAATGGCCTTATTTCAAAATAACCATTTCAAAATAACAGCCGTTTCAATAGCAGGCTTTCCCATATTTTGAAATAAGTCATTTCGAAATGACTTATTTCGAAATAAAACTTTGTGTCGACATAGCTTATGGGACTTCTCAGCTATCCTCTGCAGTGATGCTGTTGGTCAGTGAGTTGCCCATGCTGCATAGTTTAAGCTGTGCCCTGCAGTGACAGCCGTGATCACCAGGTCAGTACATTACAGCCGGGCATTTTAGTGTTTCCAGTCCCAGATTATATGAAACTGATTTTGTTACTTATTCAGTTTATTCTTTCTTGGTCCCTCATGGGCAGAGTTAAACTCTGTGGTTGCTCTGACTGCATTTCTGGATCTTAACCCAGTGGTTCCCAATCTGTGGCCTGTGGGCCACTGATGGTCTGCGAATGCACTGCAGGTGGTCCGTGGGGTTGGGAGGGAAAAATAATTACTGCAGGTAAATGCACTGCAGGTAAATGTACAGTGATGAGTGCAATATGTTTGTGAGTGAGCATAATAAATTATTAGACATAGCTGCACTTTGAATACCCCTTGATATACAAGTTTGACTCCCATAAGCCTTAGGCTATGTTAAAAATGTTTTAAGATGGCTTGCTCACGTAGTGGTCCTCAGAAGCTTTTGATGCTGATGTAGTGGTCCACATAAACAAAAAGATTGGGAATCGCTGTCTTAACCTATAGGCAAGGCCGGTCCTTCCATAGAGGTGACCTAGGCAGTCACCGAGGGCACCAAGGGCTGGGCTGGGGCTACTCCCCTCCCTGCCCATGGCTGGACCCCCAGCTGTGGTGCTATTTCCCACCCACAGCCTTATCCCCAGCTGGGGCCGGATCCCAGCAGCAGTGATCCCTGCCTGCAACCAGATCCTGGTGGCAGTGCCGTGCTGCCTGCAGGCGGGGGGAGCACCAAAATCCCTGTAGGCCTGGGGCAGCAAAATACCTTGAGCTAGCCCTGCCTATATAGATGTCCTTTAAGTATAATCTTAAGGCATAATTTTCTGGGTTTATAACAGCTGTTTCTGCGAGAATTACAACCTGCCTGCTGCATATTGTACCATACCCTAAATCAGGGGTCTCAAACTCAAATCACCATGAGGCCCACATGAGGATCACACAAGGGCCACATGACGCCTAGTACATTAGCCCAGGGGCTGCACCACTGAAACCTTTTCATATAATGATATTGCAGATATTGGTAATGATAGTGTCACTGGGGGCCACAGGGAATAAGTTTGGGGGGCCACATGTGGCCTATGGGCCACATGTTTGAGACCCCTGCCCTAAATACTAATGGACACTCACCCTTAACTCTGTCCATCTCCATATCATTTCCTGTTTTTTCTTGCTTAAAAATATTATATGCACAGCAAACAGGAAACCCGGTCAGCAGTTTACCAGGCAGTAGTCCTGTGAGGCTCAGCCTGAAATTGCTGTTTTATCTTAACTGTTAGGACCAGATTTGGCAGGACATTCTGGCTGTCTGATCTCATGCACAGCACATGCAGAGCAACACAGGCCAGTTTAAGCAGGTTTCCAGCTGCTTTGTTTCGCCAAAGCAGTCAGACTGTGCATCTCGGTTTCCTCCTGCCTGATCAGCTCAGGTTCCCCCTTCATCCTGGCTACAGAGTTATTGTGCTCTCCTCACACCATTCCCCATTCTCCTACACCAACATTCCCTCAGCTACCCCCCTTTCCCTTCCTCATTCCCCTGTGGGCATGGCACTTCACCCCAGTTTCTTCTTCCCTCTTGCACATTTTGTTGAGTAAGCTTCTGCAACAGGCAGCTTTTGAAAAGAAACATTTTGGATTCATGACCAGGTTTGCTGTTATTTTGCATAACTGAAAGTTTGTCTGTCAGCAGAGGCAGATGCAGTTCTTTAAATCTGCAGTTGTCAACCACTGTATCACCACGCAGTCTTACGAATACATGTTACCTGGAAAGCTGAGAGCTACCCACCAGAACTGGAATGCAGGGGGGAAGTGCATGGTGGGGGGCTGGTGTGTCCTGCAGGGTCACGCATGCCACAAGGGTAGCATGACCCACAAAAACGTTGAGAACTGCTGCTTTAGAGGACTGAAGCTATGCCACCTTTCAAAATGGCCACTATTTCCCATCGTTGTCAATGGGTCTGAGGTCATACAGTGTCACCACTAAGATGCCTTTTCGAAATGGCTACCATTTCCTCTCGCCATTGAGACTGACGGCAGGCTGCACTGAGGAAAGAGTCCAGCCCCTCTCCTGCCAGAAGTAGAGGGGTACACTGGGGCGGCTGGAGTCCCAGTGAGCAGGGGGGCAGAGCTCTAGCAATGTCTCTGCAGCAGAACCTCATTCTTTGGCCTCTGCTGATGGAGAAACTCTTATTTCTGAAGAAAAACGTGAAAAAATATTGCCATTCACCCCAGAACTGTTCTCCCTTTGTAGCCCAGGTCAGAGACTTCAGCATACAGATGGTTTGGTGAGCCTGTGTCATGAAGGCAATTAAGGTCAAAGGTGTTCAAGTCCCAGCTGGACAAAACACTGACTGGGATGATCTAATGGGAGTGGTCCTGCTTTTTTTGGCAGGGGGTTGGACTAGATGACCTCGTGGGGTCCCTTCCAACCCTATGATTCTATGATTCTATGAAAGGTCTGAGGGGTACTCTGCTTCATAAAGAAGTCCTTTTAAACTCAGTGTGGCAGCAGCAGTTAACAGCTTTCCTTGTGGGCCAGGGGTTGGCAACAAAAAAGAAGAGCCATTTTTAAAAATTCCTTCACTAACCAAGTGTTTTGAGAGCTGCAGTGGCTGTAGCCGTCTGGTGGGGAGTGGGGGAGCTGTGCCAGGGCACCTGCTGCAGGGTCCCTTGGTGAGGAGGGAGGGGGGACCAGAAATGGGCCCCCCCACAGGGTCCCCTGGTGGCAGGGGGGAGGCCAGAGCCGGGCGTGGGCTGCTTCCAGGTTTTCCTGTTGGGGGGGGGGGGTCTGGAGTTAGGAGCAGGCGGTCCACAGGGTCTCTTTGTATTGGGGGGCCTGGAACTGGGAAGCAGGCAGCCTGCAGGGTCCCCCAGTGGCTGCAGGCCACAGAGCCTGGAGCTGCAAGGGGGCAGCCATAGAGCCACACGAGGCTTTGGAGCCACAGCTTTCAGATGCCTGTTGTAGGCCCTTAGCCAGGCCATTCTTTTCCTGAAACAAGTGCTATATATGGGGTGATGCACTGCCTTTCTCAGACAGAACAAGGTGGTTGAACTCCTGCTGTAAGTGCAAAACTCTGCTCAGCCTTGACTAGGGAATTGCTGAAAGCGCCTTTGCCCTTTATTTTGGTAAGGCTGTTGTATCCCTATCTTCCAGCACTGGGCACACCCCACCAAAAAACAGAGTGGAGCCTTTGCCCCCTTGGAGCCCAACTCAGCTAGGCACTACTGTGCTTGATAGGTTAAGTACTGAAACATTTTTCCGGTTCCCCTGCCTGTGTGTGCCTCACCCACCTTGCCCTTACGCCCCTTGGCTGTCCCTTGCCTGCCAGGGCTATACAATGGAACTGTTCATAGGTATATTTTTACTGGGAAGGGTGTTCACCTGAGGAATTTTTCTCTGTCCCATGCCCCAAGCCAGTGTGTGCTGGCTGCCTGCTTCCCAGCAGGTGCCTGGTTTGATGGCAGGCTGACTCCTTGTTTTTTTTGCATGATGCAGACCTGCTGTGGCATGGCTGGTCACTAGCTGTAGGCTCAGTTTGCAAGGGCTGCCAAGCTGAGGGGTCAGTGCTGTCTGGCCCAGCCATGTGAGCTTGCTCTTTCAGGTAGCAGTAGTGGGTGGGTCATGTATCCATCATCTCCTCTAAGCTGACTTTGTTACATTTTGGGCTTAAACTGATAAATCAAGGTGACTTTGGGGAGAGAAGTATTTCCTATTCCAGAATTTGCATAATCCTAGCTGGCGATATGATAATGATGTTTGGTAAAGACTGAACACAATAAATTAATATCGTTAAGTTGTTGCTGCAAAATGCAAAGAAGGTTAATTTACAGCAGGCATGTGCAACGATGTCCATGAGTGCACTGGCCCAGAGTGTGGGTGGAGCAGCTCAAGCAGAGAGGAAGGAAATCAAGGCTGTAGTGGCACAAGCTTGCCTTGTTAGGTCACTCAGGTAGGGGGGCTGCGGCCATGTCAGCCTCACTCAGGGAGAACTGGCATCTTCAGTCCTGTGCCCCCACTGGGCAACCCTTGGAGATGCCTGAAGTTCTCCCTGGTCTGGTCTCATCCCTGGATGTTTCCTTCTGTTCTCAGTCGCTGCTCCTGTCTTACTCCTAGGAAAGCAGTAGAAAATCCCCTTAGTGACACTGCTTGGGCTGCTGAGGAGGTGTCTGGGGGAACAGCAGTGTGCAGGGCCGGGGCACTGCAGAGGAACTCAGGGGTGTGTGGGTGACTCTTCGGGGCACCCACCTCTTGCTTCCCTCAGGGCAGCATGAGCTGGAGCAGCTGGACAGCGAGGCCCAGCCTATTTGCAAGGGAACCCAAGAGACATTGAGTTCCAGCCTTTAGCAGTGCTCAGCCTCAGCCACAGACCTTTCTTGACATCTGGAGAGTTCCACTGAGATCCCTGTCCCTGCCACTCTTAAAAAGCTCACCACCTGAATCAGGCCCCAGACATTCATGGTGTGGGAGGAGGGAGTTAAGAAGGGAGAAGTGCCTAGGGGTGCAGTGTCAGAGGAGGGGTGTGCTATGAGATGTAGAGCGAGCAACGTGGCCTTCCTCATTTTCTAGAAATTCTCTGTGTACTGCTGCTGACTCTGCCCTCCACCCACACCCACACCTGGCTTTGCCTGCTGGACCCTGCTGCAGTCCCCATGGACCTCTGCAGCTCCACAGCTGTATGGAATGGGAGACACTGCATGAGAGTGGGAGCAGGATTTCAGAGTCATTGGAGCCTCGTTTATACAGGCATCAGGGATTAGAGGGATGCTTCTGGAAAACAGCCCAGGGAGGGGGTGTCCCACAGGGGGATTCCCTCCTTCCCAGCCCATCCCCTGTATGGGAGCAGGGGAGTCCCAAGGGAGAGATCTGGATACAGGACGGGTCCCAATCTGTCCTCCATTCCCCCTGTCTGGAACCAGCCGGGTCAGATGTTCCTTGGCTTGGCTGCCCACACAGCCACAGCCTTTCATCTGAGGGCAACTCCCCTTGGACGTCGCATCTCAGAGCTTGCCTGGGCCCAAAGAGTCCTCCATGCCTTCTGCTGACTGCAGGCAGGGAGGCATTACTATCACCTGGATGGACCCTGGCATGGGCAGCTACTGATCCAAGGACCATCTACCCCACTGTCTTGACTTCTGGCTGGGAGAGGTGTGCATCCCTATCCTTGTTCTCCCCCCTCCTCCACCAAATTCCCTGCTTTGACTGAGCGTTTATCAAGGTGGGAGCAGGATTTGCCTCATTAACAGAGATTTATTCCTGTATAAACCTTTCCTTGCTGGCAATTTCCACTGGGTGTGTGAGCGCAAAGCAAGCTCATTGTGCTGGGTGGCTAAGTCTAAGTGTGAAGCTGGATGTGTGTGTGTTTGTGCATGGGAGAGCATCTTGGTGCTTGCATGTGGGGTACATTGTGTGCACTGGACACATGCATGCACACTCCATTACGAGTGCTGGTGCTCGCCATCCCTGGGCTGGGCTGTTGTCCTCACAGCACCCAGGAGGTGGGGCAGGGGGCACGACTGCAGCCCACGGCCACATCAGGTGTGTGCAGCACAGTAAGGAGCTGACCCCAGATCCCCAGAGTTCCAGTTCACACCCTTCATCATGAGGGCAGCCTCCCTCCCAGAGGTGCCTGGGTATGTGACTGATGCATTGTCTCTCTGCTTCCCTAGGAGTGGAGTTACCAGATGTCAGGCAAAAAGTGGACATGTCTTCCTTTTTACCTTCATGTCCTCCATCTGGCAGGCATTTTAAAATACATGATTTTGTCTGGCTTTTTAATTATAGGAGTTAAAGTATGCTGGAATGCCACAGAATACTTATTTTTAGGGAAACGTGTTCCAGGGCCCCCTAAAAACAGAAGAATATTACATGAATACTACATGTTCTCCAGGTGTCCTCCAATGTCCTCCTTTCCAGCCTTTGGTATCTGGTAGCCCTACCCAGGAGTGAGCTGCATTGCTTCAGTTCTCACTGCCAGTACTGAAGCCAGGGAGAGGAGACCTTGGCTTGGGGTCAGGAAGGGTCAGTGGTGGCTGGGCTGGGCTGAGTGCTTGGCTGAGGGATTTTATTGAAAGATATTGAACATGAGGAGGCTGCAGTGATGTAAGCCAGAGGATAAGGCATTTCTAGTGGCTTCCTGAGCTGTGGAGGACAGGGCAATCCCTGGCCAGTCTCTTGCTCGCTCACACCAAGAGATGGCCTGACCAGCAAAACCTGAGAGATGCAGGGGGTTGGCAACAAGCAGTTGTGTGGCACTTTAAGACTAACAGATTTATTTTTTGCATGAGCTTTCGTGGGAGAAGATCCCACTTCCTCAGATGCTTCGAAGATGGGTGAACTTACAGAAAGGAATGAAACTAAATGCAAGGGGGTGTAAAACACAGGATCAGGTCATAAAGTAACAGCAAATCAGAGCAGTTTACAGGCTTAAAGAATGGGAAGCCTGAAGTCAAATTACCCTCTGTAATGTGAAAAGAACCCATAATCTCGATTGAGTCCTGCTTTCACAGAATTTAGTTTGCATATTAATTCGAGTTCAGCTGTTTCTCTTCGGAGTCTTGATGTCCCAGGTACATCTCCAACGACAGTCGTTAACAAATCCATCATCGAGTGATGGCACCCTCTCTCCCTCACCATCTGGTGTAAATCAAGCCTAAGGGAGGTAACCATCACTGAAATCAGAGCTGGGGCCCCCACCAGCAGAGACTGGCTGCGCTGTCCAGGAGGTATGATGTTCCCTAATGTACCTAGCCACTGGGGAGCTCATGGCAGGGGAAGGCTGCTAGTCAGTGATCTGCAGCATCTCACTGTTGCCCTGTGTCAGGGGGTGTCCAGAACAGTATCCCTGGACTGTGAGACTTCCAATGGCAGTTGCTGTATTCTAGGTTTTAGAAGCTGCCAAAGCCATTCTGAGCAGCAGTGTGGATGCAGTTAGGCTTGGCATGTTGTGTGTATTTATTACATGGGTAGCTGGACCCCAGCTATGCACAGCCATTCCTTCACACTGGTTTTGTTGTATCAATAGCAAAACCCCTGCGCTGCTCCCATGGCCAGTGCTCCTGGGTCCTACTCCACAGCTCCCTGCCAACCGCCGGCCCTCAGTCTTGCCAAAGTGCCGCCTTCTCACAACAGCCGACAGTCCGCTTTTTCTTGCTGAGGAAGACAATCTGATCCATCCAGCAAGGCAGGACAGCTTGGGGCGAGATTTCTGACCCTGTCAGCAGTATCAGTCCGGCTGGATGGAAGCTGTGAAAATGAAAAGAGACTCACTAACCACGCTGCTGCTGCCTGCTGCAATTCACGGTTTCTTTTCCCCACGTTCCCATCCAAATGTTAATTTTATGGAGACCTTTATAAATCTTCCAGCTTTCCCCTGTCCACAGGCTACATAGATTTCATCTTGTTGAGAGGTGACACTTCTGGCCTTTAGTACCAGACTATCAATTTAATGCGCTGAGTGTAATAAAAAACACAGGACCATATTAACACATAATTAGTCTGCTGCTTCTTCCCTTAACCCTTGCTGCACTACTCTGAAAAATCCCTTCCCAAAAAACAACCGTCTTACCACTGCCAGCGCAAGGCACTTGAGTACCAGAGACCAGGCCTACGTTGGCCCCTGGACCAGAACCAGACGCTTTAGGAGACAGCTTGTGCCCTCTGCAACCATCATCCCATTCGGGGGCAGAGACCACAAGGACTGTGTCACAAGAGCCAAAAGCCAACGTGTCCCTCTGAAGGCATGTCCTTGGGTGGCATCTCCTTCCAGCCTGAACAGCATTGGTGTGCAGTCTTATTGACTTCCTACACACCCCACGAGGCCAAAGTAAACCCACCTATCAGTACAGTCCTGCAAGCCAGGCAACGCATGGAGTGATGTATGAGCTGTATAGTTCCCTTTGACCTGCCTGGTCCCTTCACCCACAGCTGCTCTCCACTCTAGGACATGGGTCTCAAACAGGCAGCCCGCAGGCCACGAGCGGCCCCTAAAGCTATTTCCAGTGGTCTGCAATGACGCTATCGTTACTGATGTTCGCATTATTGTTGTTTGAAAAGGTTTCAGTGGTGCAACCCTTGGGCTAACGTACTAGTCCTCATGTGGCCCTTGTGGTGATTTGAGTTTGAGACCCCTGCTCTAGGACCTGATGGCCAGTGACTGAGCAGTCAGAGGCTTCAGTGTTTGACGTCATTTTGCCAATAAACCCTCTCCACATGTCTCCCTTCCAGGACTTTGTGTCAAAGACTCTTCCGCATCCCAGAAACCAGCCGTCACGCCAGTCAGCGCTCCAGGTTCATCTGGAAACCCCGAATCTCTTGCTGCATCCTGCGTAGTCGAGTAACACGCTCTGCCCGCTGGCCTGGAACAAAGCCATAGGGGCTGAAATGCTGGTGCACCAGGCGTAGGAGGGAGCCCAGCTCTTCCAGTCCCTCCCCACAAGGGCTCGCCATCTGCAACAGGCACGGGGAGGCTTCCCTGCCCCTCTGAGCACCTCTCTGGCTATGGCACCCGGCTTCCCCTGAGCCGGGGCCCTGCCACCCGTCCCTCTGGGCGCTCGCCCATCAGCAGCCCAGAGTGGGTGGGTAGAAAACCACGGCAGCCTGCAATGGAGGGAGGCTGGTTTCCTCCACCTGGGCCTGCCCCAGCCCCTGGTGTGCCCTGGGGGGCGGCGGGAGGACAGGGAAGGGGGCGGGTCGAGGGAAAAGCAGGACCCTGAGATGGACAGTCCCGAGGGCCAATGGGGAGAGGCAATGCTCCGTGTTTCCTGATTGACAGGGTGGGCGGGCCAACGAGGGAGGCGGGGCCAGGGCGCTGTCCGCGTGGGGGGGGGGGGCCCCGGCGGGCCCCCGCAGAGGAAACTCCCCAGCCTGCAGGCGGCCAGTGCTTGGCTGAGGGGCTGTGACCCCGATGGGGGTCGCCGGGGATGAGGACCCGGCCCCCAGGGTTACAGGGAGCGTGGGAGGGATCCTGGGGGTCAGGCAGCCCTCGGGAAGGAAAGTGGGGGCAGGGACTCAGATCCTGTCACTAGCCAACTCCAGGGGGTGGCGTGAGAGCCAGGAAGGTTCCCCAGGGTAGCGGGACCCTCCCCTGCTCACACGTGCATGGCCTCACTGATCTCAGCTGTGCTAATCACTTAATAACACAGCTCAGCAGACCCAAGTTCTTGCTAGACCCTGTTTCTCTGGGCTCTGCTGCCATGCCCCTGCACGCAGCTCCCTGGGGACAGCCCCTTTGGAGCCTGTGGGTTCCCCAGTGCTGGTCAGTGTTAAAGACCTGCCATCCGTTGCCAGTGCTGGCCTAGGCTCAGCTGTGTTCCTTAGTCACTAGGCTGACAGGATGTTGGATTACCAGGACCAGAGGGAGAAGTGGCCCTCGTGGTCCCAGCTTCTACAGCCCGGGGGCTCTCCCCTAGGGTAGATGTCCCCTCTCCAAGGCAATTCCCCAGCAGGAGCCTCTCCCAGGGAGGAAGCAGTTTTGTGAGGGTGGGCCGAGACATCCTCCTTTCTTGGCTCTATCCTTTGTGGACTCGTTTTGCCCCATGTGTCACCCTAAGTAACTCCTCTCTGTGGCTGAATTAACAAAGGGGCTTTAGGAGGCTGCAGGCCCAGGCTCAAGGGGGTCCTGCCACCTCGAGTCCCACAAAAATAAATGAGATGCCGGCTGGCCTGAGCTCCATGTCGCCTATTGGGGCAGGCTGGTCTGCTGGGCCTCAGTGCCACCCAACTCCTAAGGCTGGTCCGTCTGAGAGCCCTGGCTTCTGAAGCCAGGCACACCCTGCCCCCTGACGCCAGCCAAACCCCTGCGCTGGCCTGTCCTGCCCTCTGCAGCTCGCTGGTCTGTGGGCCGTGGCCTGCACGCCACCTCCAGCCTGTCCAGCTCCCAAGCCTGGTTCCAGGGACCTGGGCCACCCCATGCAAGTTAGGACTTATCTCTGAGCACTGGCTGGCCCAACACAGCTGGTGGGTTTGCTGGCCCAGGCTCTAGCACACGTGGCCTGAGCATTCTCACCACCAAAAGTGGGTAGCACTGGGCTCCCAGGAGCCATAATCCAGCCCTGCTCCTCTGCCCCAGTGTCTGACACTGGCAGTAGCTATCCTCTTACCTCCCAGCTCTGTTGTATGAATTCAGCTGTGTTAATTTCCCCAGCCTAAGGCAGCTTTAGAGCTCTTCCCTGAACTTCTGCCAGTTTGGTTCGTGGATTATCATAGTATCCTTCCCCCTGGCTTGTCCCACCCCTTCCCACTGGTGTAAACTTTCTTTAGTTGCGGGGAGTATGCTGAGAAAATGCTGTTTAGAAGCCATGGGCTTGACAATGCAAAGGCAGCTGTGTGGGAACTCATGGTGGTGAGGTGTCTGTTAGCACTCAAGCTGGACTGGCCAGGGAAGAACTGGTTAGGAATATGGCCCTGACATCATGGCTTTTCCTTTTCCTTTCTGCACGTCTCATTGGCATTGCCATTGTTAAGACCTCAACTTCCCTGTCTGAGCTAAGTCTGCATTAGTCTATAGACCTACCTTCGGGAAGAGCCAGAGTGAGCCTGGCTTTGGTCCAAGGGCGAGAGCTGTGAAGACCATGAGGTGCTGGTGGCTGCTCACTTTTGTGCCATGTGTTGCAGATGGTCATTGTATCCCACTTTTAGGGAGGGGATTGTTGAATTGTGGTTAGTACGGGAGGGCAGCTGTGTCTGGTTGCTGTGCTGTTTATGGGCCCCATAGACAATAGAGTGGAGTTGCTGGTGTCTGAGGATCATAGTGTAGATTTAACTTTGGTGTGATCTAGGCCTGCCCTGTGCTGGTGGCTGTGGACCCATGCTGGGAAGTTGGGGATTTTGCCAAAAGGCTCAGGGAGGACCAGGTATTTGGGCTCCACTTAGGACCACGTTTTTAACCCTTGGCCTGTGACCAAGTTTTTTCTCACTATTGGTGTGCATGTGCTGGGGCAGTGGGGGCTTCTGAAGCAGCAGCTAGGACAGTGGAGACACCAGGAGTCTTGGAGCATGTACTCAGCTTCTAGTCAAGTTGTTATCCTGGGAGCAGAAGCAGATAGATGGAGAAAGCCTTTAAATTCAGTGCATGATCAATACTAAACCAATCTCCTGGAGTCTCTTATAAGATTACCCCGACCTCGTGTATCCAGTCATAAAAAATCACTCAGCACACTGGGGAGAGGTGCTGCAGATTCTGTCTTAGAAGGCACAGAGCCAGAGTAAATAACTCATCTACTTTACATTTCACTTTATTGGGCAGTTCCCTGTCTCCCCCAGTTTCCAGTGCTGTCAGCTCCTTCCTCCCAGTTTCCTTCTCCTGTCTTGCTTTTTCACATTGTTTTTAGTTTCTAAGCCTGTTGTTCACCCCGTGCTCTCCTGACCCTTCAGACTGGGCCTTAGTCCAAGCTGAATTTAGCATTTAGACTTCAGAAAAGCATGTTTTGCCTCCCTCAGGGAACTGATGGACAGGATCCCTTGGGAGGCTAATCTGAAGGAGAAAGGTGTCCAAGAGAGCTGGCTGTATTTTAAAGAAACCCTATTAAGGGCCCAGGAGATACCACTGCAATGTGCAGAAAGAACAGTGAATACAGAAGGTGTCCAGCATGGCTTAGTGGAGAACTCTACAGTGAGCTGAAACACAAAAGGGATGCTTACAAGATGTGGGAGCTTGGACAGATGCCTAGGGAGGCATATAAAGGTATTGCTCGGGCCTGAAGGGATAAAATCAGAGAGGCCAAAGGTCAATTGGAGTTGGGATGTGAAGGATAATAGGAAGGGGTTCTTCAAGTATGTCAGTAACAAGAAGAGGATCAGGGATGGTGTAAGTTCCTTACTGAATAGGGCAGGTATCCTCGTGGCAGATGATGCAGAAAAGGCTGAAGTACTCATTGCTATTTTTACCCCAGTCTTCACAAGCAAAGTGAGCTTCCAACCAGCTACGCTGGGTAACACAGAATGACAAGAAGGAGGAAGGTCAGGTTAGGGACTGCTCAGAGAAGCTGGATGTGCACGAGTCCATGGGGCTGGAAGAACTGCCTCTGAAGCTGCTGAGGGAGCTGGCCGATGTGATTGTGCAGCTCCAAGCTATTATCTTTGAAAACTTGTGGTGAATGGGAAAGCTCCCGGATAATTGGAAAAGGCAAATATAGTGCCTGTCTTCAAGAAACGGAAAAAGGAGGACCTGGGGAGCTACAGACCAATCAGCATCACCTCAATCCCTGGAAAAATCATGGAGCAGGTTCTCAGAGAATCCGTTCTGAAACACTTGGAGGGAAATAGAGTGATCAAGGACAGTCAGCATGGATTCACCAAGGGCAAAACATGCCAGACCAAACTGATCGCCTTCTATGATGAGATGACTAGATACGTGGATGTGGGAATAGCCGTTGATGTGATATACCTCAACTTCAGCAAAGCTTTTAATATGTTTTCCCATGGCATTCTTGTCAGCAAGTTGAGGAGGTATGGTTTGGATGAATGGACTGTAAGATAGATAGAAAGCTGGCTAGATCGTTGGGCTCAGTGGGTAGTGATCAAGGGCTCAATGTCTAGTGGTATGCTCCAGGGGTTGGTCCGGGCACCAGTTCTGTTCAACATCTTCATTAATGATCTGGCTAATGGGATAGATTGCATGCTCAGTAAATTCGTAGATGACACCAAGCTGGATAGAATGGGAAACACACTGGAGGGCAGGGAGACCTAGACAAATTGGAGCTTTGGGCCAAATAAAATCCCATGAGGTTCAACAAGGAGAAGTGCAAACACCTTCACTTAGGATGGAAAAATCCCATGTACTGCTGCAGGCTGGAGACTGATCAGCTAAGTAGCAGCACTGTAGAAAAGGACCTGGGGGTTATGGTGAATGGGAAGCTGGATATGAGTCAACAATGTGCTCTTGTTGCCAGAAAGGCCAATGGCATATTGGGCTGTATCAGTAGGAATGTTGCCAGCAGATTGAGAGACATGATCATTGCACTGTATTTGGTGCTGGTGAGACCACATCTGGAATACTGTGTCCAGCTTTGGGCTCCACACTACAGAAAGGATATGGACAAATTAGAAAAAGTCCAGCCCAAGGCAACAAAAATGATTATAGGGCTGGGGCACATGACTTATTAAGTGAGACTAAAGGAACTAGGCTTATTTAGTCTGCAGAAGAGAAGGCTGAGGGGGGATTTGATAGCAACCTTCAACTACTCGAAGGGGTGCTCCAGAGAGGAGGGAGGTAGGCTGTTCTCAGTAGTAACAGAGGACAGAACAAGGAGCAATGGTTTCAAACTGCAGCTGGGGCGGTCGAAGCTGGATATTAGAAAAGACTTTCTTACTAGGAGGATGGTGAAACACTGGAATGGGTTACCTAGGGAGGTGGTGGAATCTCCATCTTTGGAGATATTTAAGGCTTGGTTAGACAAAACTCTGGCTGGGATGATAGCGTGAGAGTGGTCCTGCTTTTAACAGAGGGTTGGACTAGATGACCTCATGAGGTGCTTTCCAACCCTATGATTCTGTCATTATTTATTGGGTGAATCATAGTGGTGCCAGACCAGGAGCCCCCTGTGCTCAGTGCTGTGTGAAGAACTGAATTGTCTGTGGCTCCAGCTGTTTGAGTTCCTTCTCTATCTGGGAATCGGATCTTTGGCTGAACCCTTGCCTCCTAGCCCAGCATCTCTTCCCAATGCTGATCTCTATGCGATGCCGACGAGTGTTAATACAAATGGGTGGAATGTGTTAATGATGCTAATAGTATTTCTGTGCTAATTAGTAACTCTGTTCGAACAAACTCTCCTAATGATATAAATTACCAGCTCTGGAAAGAGGGTGACTGCAGCTAAGACACAGATAGAGCAACAATTAATTGGTGGGGAGCTTACTTGTACCCTATCACAGAACAGAGGATCTGGGCGCTCCCCAATCCCCACACTGAGCTGAGGGCAGCAGAGGAAGTTGCTGTCTGGCCTGGCCCCCCTGCCTCCTCTGTGTAATGCGGGCATCCAGGGCTTGAGCGAGAGGAGAGGCAGATTCAGGTGCTTGCCAGGGACATGATTTGAGAGTACTCTGTGCTCAGGGCCGAGACTGATCACATGTGCCAGGATGTCCAAGTGCCTCCACCCTTGGTCATGCCTCTGCGCGTAGATAGCTGGTGATTGCACCCAGTATGCACTAATGCAGGCTGCTCTAGCTGCAGCATAGGTGTTAAGGTGTCGTTTTACCCTGGAAGAGGCCAGGATCTCTCTCTCTCTCTGGCTAATCTTGTATTTATCTAGCCCCATTCATCATGGGAGTGCTTCATTGCTTTAATATGTGTATCCTCTCAGCACCCTTGTGCAGCAGGGCAGGGCTGTTATCCCCAGTGGACAGTGGGAAACTGGTGCAGAGGGAAATGGGATTATAAACATGTCTTGGCTTAGAGTATAGGAAGGGTTTCCATCACACTGCTGGGCAGGCGGAGCCCAGCACAGGCAGTGACCTTGGGACAGCAGCCTCACACCTTCCAAATGTGCTTCTTTCTGAGCTGAGGGGCAGTCCATCCTGGAGATGGTGACCTTGCACTTCAGAAGTGGCTCAGTGGGTGAAAGGAAGGTCTATGTCCCAACACCAAACCTGGACAGTGAGGTCCTGAGGAGATCCCTAGCACAAGCCGCAGGTCACAAAGTGCTTATCAGCATACTGTTATGGTGCTGATAGGAGACAGAGGCTGAACTGTAGAATGGCTGCTCTGAGCCTCCGTCAAGCATGCCAGGTACTGTGAAGGATACCTGGTCTCAACTCTGGTCAGGCAAAGTGTCCTCAGCTCATCGCAGCAGAGCCAATCCCTTATGTGTCCCCATTGGTTCCCTGCTGGGAGAGCAGATCATAGATAGGCTGCCCTGCTCTGTACCTGCTGCCTGTTTCTGGAGAGCTAAAGGATCTGGACATGGGCTTGTTCTGCTTGAATCCATCTGAGTGCCCGCAGGCCCTGCTGCACTGCTTAGGCACCCTGAACCATCAGCTACCTGGGAGAGTTTACAAGGCACTCCCCATTTTCTGGGGCAGTGGAACTAGGAATCAGTGAGGGGGCAGGGAGGGGAGGCTGGGAAATCAGGGATGGCAGGGAGGCCAGCCAGGTGCCTAGCAGGACAGATACCTGCCCAACTTTCCAGTGGCCTGGAGTTGTGCAGAGGAGAATAAGAGCATAACAGGAAGAAAAGCCATGCTGGATTAGACTAATCCTCTTTCTAGCCAGTGCCACTAATCAGTCCCAAGTGCTTCAGTGGGAACTGTACAATCCCCTGTTGTCCAGTCCAATTTTCTATTGGTCAGAGGCTAGGGGTACCCAGAGCACAGGGTTGAATCCCTGGCCATCTTAACTAACAGCCATTGATGGATCTACCCTCCACAAACTTCATGTAGTTCTTTTTCGAACCCTGTTACACTTCTGGCTTTCCCAACATCCTGGGCAACAAATTCCACAGGCTGATTTTGTGTTGTGTGAAGAAATACTTCCTTTTTTTTTTTTTTTTTAAACCTGCTGCCTATTAATGTCATTGGGTGACATCCTCAGAGAATTCTAATAGACGGTGAGGCACGATTTCCCTTTACAAAAGCCGTGTTGTCTCTGCCGTCGACAAATCATGTTCATCTGTGTGTCTGTCATTCTGGTCTTTACTGTCATTCCAGCCAGTTTTGTCCAGTACTAAAGTTAGGGTCCCTGGCCTGTAACTGCCAGGATTACCTCTGGAGCCCTTTGTAGAAATTGGTGTCACATTGGTTATTCTCCAGTCGGCTGGTACAGAGGCTGATATCAGCAATAGGTTATGTACCACAGCTAGTGGCTCTCCCATTTCATATCTGAGTTCCTTCAAAATTCATGAATGAACATTGGCTGGCCCTGGTGACTTGTCACTCTTTGATATATCAGTTTATTCCACTATTTGCATCAGTATGGCTGAATATATCTGGCATGTGGAGTGATGGCTCCTGAGCCAGTTTGGGACATGCCTGATGGATGGCAGGATGTGGGCAGAGTCCCAGCTGCCGGGGCCAGCCAAGCTCAATTGACTGATGTAGCATATCTCTCCTGAACCTCTGGGGTTAGAGGAGAGGATAGAAAAGTGGCAGTCAGGGACACACAGAAGGGGCCAGCCTGGTAAGCTCAGACTTTGTACCACAGCTGCTGCTGCTTTTAGTTGTGGGATTTGGTGGGAGTCGTATGGGCCTGCATCATGCTCTTTCAGTCCTACCTCAGCTCTGACCTTCCCTGTGTCACAGTGAAGAGGAACAAGCTACAGTCTGGGTGGCAAAAATCTTCCTAGATTGCCTTTTACAGGACAAGGTGAGTTGTATGGGACTGGAACAAGGTTAAGTTGCCAGGAAGGCAACTTGTACTTGCCTGGCATATGATCAAAGATAGCCACCGTATTTTCTCTTTCCAAGGCTGGACCAGCCTGCAGTTGAGTGCCTCTGCTCTGTTCTTGAGTGCCATATGGTGCCCAAGGCAGGAGCCAACCAAGGTTTGATTTTCTGAGCTAGTGAAAGAGAGCTGGGTGCACCAGGGTGTGGGCTTCACTTAGCTCTGACACCTCCTGCCTTGGCTTGTTCATGCCACTCCGTTTCTCCGGAGAGGGCAATTTCTTCTCCCCCCTTCACCCTCATCTTCTGGGGCAGGGTTATTGGCTGAACCAATGTCTGTAAAGCACCTGGAAGATGGGAAGTGATGCTGAGTATCACTGATCCCTGGAGCCCATGTGCTGTGCCAATGGGTTTGAGATACGGCAGAGAGTTGGACCGATGAAAATCCATCCTCTGGGACAGGCTGCCTCAAGGTGATGTTTCCTGTTTGTCTTTCCTCCAGCATTGGTATATTTTGGAGCCCTGGACTACTCTGAGGCTTGTCCAGAGTGGGTAGTTTATGGTATTGGAGGTATACATGCTGAAAGGTGCCTGCCATCAGAATAACATCCCTGCTATGCTGACTTAGTAAAATCACTTCAGTGAGAGGTAGGGCTTATGTCGGCATAGATAGGGCAATGCATTGACAATGTATTGCCCTGAAATTTGTAAGAAAACCATTTTGGAGTGGGCAAAAATCCCTGGGGAAACTGGACCCTGGCTTGCAGCCAGGAGGGAGATGCATGAGGGTGGCTTCTCTGGATGCTCCCCACTGGGTGCCTGGCTCAGCTGTGAAATTGACTCCGGCAGGGAGCAGGCAAGTGGCTGGATGGGAAATCATGGCAGCTGGATCCCACTTCCCAGGGACATGAAGCCCTGAGTTGCTTCCCCCTTAGACTGGGGAGTGGGCAAGCCCCTGGTAGCTTTTTCTGGCTCCTACTGGGGAATGGGGATGGGAGAAGCCCAGCCTTCTGGTAGGAATGGGGAGTAGGAGGGAGGGATAGCCCATGAGGACTGAGGACACATTCCACCAACCCAAGCAGAGGCAGCTTTTGGGGTAGGTGAAGCAGGCGTGTGCCTAGGGCCCCAAGGAGAAAGGGGACCCGTCGCCTGCTTCACCTACCCCAAAAGTTGCATCAGCCTTAGTCAGCAGCAATGTTCCCTCTAATTTTTCATAGGCTGTGTGGGGGGGAAAAAATCTGTGTGCTAATATTAGCATTGTTGTATTTTTTGTGCGTGCTTTATTTTGTTGTGTGTGCAGGTTTCACAACCTGTGTGTGCACACATGCACACAGCTTAGAGGGAACAGGGATCGGCAGCAGGAGGAACTGGCCCCTAGAGCTGGGGCCAGCAGCTGGGAGCTGGGGCCGGCAGCTGGGGGGCCAAAGCCGGAGCCAGTGGTGGAGGAGCTGGGTATATGGTTGGAGAGCTGGGACCACGGG
This sequence comes from Podocnemis expansa, assembly GCA_007922195.1. Classification (NCBI taxonomy): domain Eukaryota; kingdom Metazoa; phylum Chordata; order Testudines; family Podocnemididae; genus Podocnemis; species Podocnemis expansa. The sequence continues at coordinate 354,552 of ML682086.1, forward strand.
AGTGGGGCCTGTTGGCCTGTAGGGGGTCCCCCACAATGGGTCTTCGCCTAGAGCCCCCAGTAGCCAAAGGCCATCTCTGGACCCAATGAGAATAGTGTGGACATCCGCCACCACAGTGGTTACTTCTAAATAAATGTTATGTCACCTTATCTTTGAGGGTAGACAAGGTGTAAATAGGAGCTTTGTACTGCACTAGTGGAGTCCCACACTTGAGAACAGTGGCAGCATAGGTAACTTGCTTCCAGCCCAGAGTGCTGGAGGGCCTTTGCAGTGTTTGCTAGGCCAGGGGTTCAGTGCAAGCCCTCACATGTAGCCACCGCTGTGTGTAGGAAACATGGGAACCTGAGACACGCACTTTTCCCAGGAAGGAGATCATCCGTGGTGGCATGGATGTTAGACGGGCTCCATTTCAGCAGAGCTTCCTGAACAGGCCAGGGCCCCTGGCAGTAGCTGCCACACTTGCTTCTGGCTGTGAGGTTACTCCTCACTGGTGTCAGAATCTCTTGTTGTTCTCAAGTCCTTTAACCCCAAACAAGCCGCTTGCTTCTCAAGGCCAGGTGGAATGGATTGTTCAGTGAATGGTGGCTGGCAGTCTGGGATTCAGGGCCCATTTGCAGCTTGCCTTCCTCTTTTATTCAGGAATGATGCTGGCTGGGAGCTCAGTCCAGCCCGTCAGCAGCATGGGCTGATGGGAAGGGGTGCCTGGTACATCATGTCTGCAGGGAACAATGTCAGCAGGCGGGTCTCATTGTAGTATTGTGATTGGGTAAGCTGAGATGTCACAACAGGCAGCCACTGTGCTGTGCCACTGAAATACACTTTCATTCCTGCACCTGCTGCTCTCTTTCATCTCCTGTGTGTGCCAGGCAGGTGCTCTGCTCTCAGGAGAGTGCTTGCCCGCTAGGGGCTTGCCTGCATCTTTTGATTTGACATAGCAGTGTCACAATCAGAGAAGCTCAGCAGGGTCAGCAGCAGTGCATGAGGACTTGAGCAGGAACTGTGCTGTCTAAGGCCAGCAGAGCTCCTGACCCATCCTGGCAGCAAAGGAGGGGTGAGGGAGCTGGGCACTGCCCTCTCTATCTTTCCCATTTGAACCCCTCTCCACTCTGTTTCATGCCTTGGCACCCAGAATCTCATTCTGTTCAGGTGGCTGCCGCCTGTGCTCACAAGCACCCAGCCTTGTGTCACAGGATCTCAGGCAGGCAGGTGTCTGGATGTTAGCTAGCATCTGGGCCTGACTGTTAGATGGGGCCACCTTTCTAACTGCTGATAACAACCCTGGAGCCCCACCACAGGCCTGCCTCTTCCCATAAGACCCTGTCTTCATCACTTTTGCCCACCCTTCAGCTTGCTGGATCTGCTTAAGGAGCCTGCCTGTAGCAGGTGGGAGTTGGCCCCAGGTGAGGCCCTACTGGCAGGGTTGCCAAGTCCCCAAAACCTGAATAGTGGGCAACCTTAATTCTGGCACCTGTACACAAAAGCCAAAAACCAGATGGGTGGCAGTCCTGTTGTTAGATTGCTGAGGACCCAGGATTCAGTAAGAATGTGTGGTCTTGAACCCATCTGTATCATCTGAGACAGACAGCATTCCCACAGCACAGCAGGGTGACTTGGAGCACGGGGAGAATAGGTTCTGCAGGAAGTCCCATCCTGGAGCCCTCTGATTAGCCATGTGCACTGTTCAGCCCTGCTTGGCAGGTGCCCCAGGATGTTGTTTGGGTAGCCCCAGAGATATCTGCCTTGCTGTGACTCAGGATTGCATCTTGCCAGCTGATCTCCAGGCTCCAACTCTGGCCTGATGGTTGTCTATTGAACCTGGCTCCAGCAACTCCTCTGATCCCCGCTTGCTGACTGCTTTTGGCATGTGGAGATCAAGACAGTTGTGCCTGCTAGGCTGGACTACCTATTCCCCACTGCCTTGCAGATGTCCCTGCAGCCAGTGGACAGTGCTGGTGCTCAGCACCTCTGAAAACCCCCCACCCCCATTTTCCTTCACTCATCCCCTCTGACCTCCTGCAGTTGCTGTGACAGTGGGGTTCTCAGACTCAAAGCTAATCTTCCTGTAGGGACGCATTTGTGTGAGATTTGGGGCCTGATGGTCCTGGACCCACAGAACTGTTCTCATCTGCCCGCACCCTTAGGCCTTCTGTGGGGAGTTGGCGCTGGTGTGAGAACCCTGCTGAGTGCTGAGGAATTAGTCAGGCAGAGGTGACAGGCCTCTTTTGAAAGAAGATGAATGGGCTGGAGTTGGTGAAAATGATTCTAATTTATAATCTGCTGCTTTGTGGAGCTCCCCAATTAATTCTCTATAGATACATAAATAGGCTGCATGTTTGTTTTGCTTCAAATGTAATAAACATTACACTTTGTCCCCTGCTTTCTGTGCTGGTTCCTGTCAGCAATTTGTCCCTGTAGCTAATTCCTCACACCTGTCTCCTAGGCCCTGGGGAGCAAGACTGAGCACTGAAAGGAAACGCCAGGCTCCAGGAACTTGTGGCACAGAGAGAGAAATTGCTGATCAAAGGGCTAACACACAGCGTCTCTGCATATTTAGTCTGCGGCAAGGCAGCAGAGCCTCGCTCAGGAAAGCACTGTTCCCAACAAGCCTTCTCTCTGGATAAGCTCTGTAGCAAAGAATGAATAGGGAGGCACAGGCTGTCCAGACCTGTGCAGAACAGGGGAGAAGGGGCCTCTGGCTGCAAGAACCAAGCATATAAACAGCTTGTGTGGGACATGCCACTGACATGACGTGATCCAAGTGTGGAGTGTGTTTTGAGGCATGTCACACCCAGCTGACTGACTACAGGGCTGATCTCTTGGAGGGAACCATATGAGCTGGTTCAGTCGCAGCCTGGGATGGGCTAGGATGGGGGAATGATGGGAAAAACATTGATTTGATTCATTCAGTAAGAACAGCCTCACAAACATGTGCTAGATTTAGCTCTATGGCAATCTGGCTGATGGTCCAACATCCATTGAGAGGCCACTCTTGTGCTTCACTGTAGCCATTTGGGGCCCTGGGGAATTGGGATCCTTGTTCAGGCTTCTAGGTGTAAGAAGAGTGGTTGCTGGCCAGGCTGTCCTCTTCCGATTTCCTGCTGTCCCCTCTACTTGCAGCTGATTCAAACCACCCCACTCCATTCCCCACACCTTTAGTACTTCTGCAACTCTGCGCTAGTATGGATGCTGGGGAATTGCTGTACTGGTATGGTGCCCCTTTCAATAATGCCGATGTTGGTTGCTCTGCTGGGCGGGAACGAGCTGCTGGAGGCACTGTGTGGGGAGACTCCTGGGCCAGGGGAGCCCACAGCACGTTGGGCGGTGCAGATGTTTTGTTATCTGTCGCAGTGAAATGGCAGTGGCACAGATGAGTGGGAGGAGGGGGAAGGCAGCCAGTGCAAGCCATACCTTGGGGTCTTACTGGCTCTGGGGATGCTGCCAGTTGTTCCAGTTATTGTCAAGAGTAAGGGCTTGTCTACACTGAGATTGCTGCACTGATCTGCACAGATCGATGCAGCAGGATCGACTGAGCGGTCAGTGGAGACCTGCTCAATCGATCCTGGAAGTGCTCGCTCTTTGACACAGTAACTCCACACCCCAAAAAAGAGGAATGCTGCATCAAACGGAGGGTGTTTCCCATTGGTGCAGCTGAGTGAAGATGCCACAGTAGAGGCAGGTAAGTGAGTTCACAGGAGATACACATTGTGCATTACATAGATAGTGAATCTCCTGTCTGCTTGCTGCAGCCAGTGGTTCTCCATGTTTTGCAGGTTGCAACACGCTTGGTGGCATAACGTGTCTCTGCAGGACACACCAGCCCACCTCTCCAAGATGAATGCAGCCATCACCCCTGCTGCCTGTGGCACGCTTGCACTGTGTGGTGCTAAGAGTATAGCCACTTTCCTGAGTGACAATAAACCTGCCAGCTCCAGCACCATGGACAGGGCAGCCCAACAGTCAGCCATAACTTGGGTGTGAGAGAGGGCTTTGATTGCCATAATGGTCAGGCTCCTACTTTGGATTTGAAGATGGAGAATGTAAGCAAGCAGATACAGGTGTGTGGGAGTGAGCCCCTGCTGGACTGCTTTGGCTTTAGCAAATCTGTGACTTCTAGGCCTCTTACCATCTTGAGATGTAGGGGGTGCATCTCCCAGCTCTTCAGAAATAATATCAACAGCCCTCACTGTTGCCTCTGTTCTGCTTCCTTGCAAAGGAACCTTGGTTACTATCTAACTTGTGTATGGAGGTGGGGGAGTCAGGTCTGTGGATACACACCTCACTGAAGGAAACCCAAATTTCAGAGCTGAGTTTGCATTTAGGTCAGACTATTTAGAGGCTTATCATTCATCACCTTCCTGTAATACAACTTCTTATTGACGGGTACCCCATGGTCAGCTACTGCAGGAAAGGTCCAGAAAAGAAGGCAGTGGAGCACCGCTGGTTGCCACGTGCAGCCCTCAAGTCGGACCTCTGCAGGGGATTGTCAAGGACCTCCAGCCTATTTTGGGGGCTGGTCCCTCACTCTCTCTGGCCTTGGGAGTGCAGACCTCTCCTCACCTGTAGACAGCCCCTGAGCCTTGGGTAGATGCTTGCCGGCGACTGCAGACCTAGCAGCAGAAACACTGAAGCACGTGCGAGTCCCTGCGGCAGACCACACTGCCAAATTTGTCAACGTGCCTGCAGAGGGGACACCATTGTGGGACCTGGTCAAGCCAGCTACTCCATTGAGGGGTTCTTCACCTGCTCATCCATTGATGTGATTTGTACTGTCATGTGCCAGGGATGCCCCCGGGCCTTGTACGTTGGACAGGCGGGGCAGTCCTTGCATAGAGGAATAGGTGGACGTAGGACTTGCATCAGAGATCGTGGCACAAGAAGGACGGTTGCTGAGCACTTCCATCTTCCTAGTTACTCCATTGATGATTTGTTGGCGATGGTTGTCAGGAAAATTGGTGGGACATCAGGACTTCAGAGAGAGACAGTTGAAGTCAAACTAATATGCAAATTAGATTGTGTGAAAGCAGAGCTCAGTGGTGACTATGGATTTTTTTCACATTATAACAGGTAATTTGACTTCATCCTCCCTCTGTGTGGTGTTTCCTAGAGTTTGAATCCTTACAAATGCTGTGATTTGCTGTTGCAGTATGACGTGATCCCATGTCTTACACTCCTCTGCATTTATTTTCATCTAGTTCTGTAAGTTCTCCCTCTTCAAAGCATCTGATGAAGTGGGGTATTCTCCCACAAAAGCTCATGAGATAAATAAATGTTAGTTTTTAAGTGCCACAAAAGACTCCTTGCTTATTTTTGCTTTACTAGACTAACACGGCTGCCCTTTTGGAACTTATTGAACTCTTACCCATCTCTGTAATACAATCAGACCCAGATCCCATATTTGCAAGAAACATTGAGCTAGAGCATTTATTGAAGCCTTTAGTTCTTCTTTGTCACAGTGCTCCTTCTTCATATCTATTATATAGACAAAGAGTCATTCTCATCTGTTGCTGCAGTGAGCTCCCAAGTTTAGGACTGGTTCATGGGGAGGTTCTGCCTCTTCATTTATCAGCCTCCCCCTGTTTATGATCTTAGTGTCAGCAAGTCTTGCAAGCGTATGGAGCCGCCTGGTATTGGGTATTTTGTTTGAATCCTGAGCTTGGAGAACTGTGTGATTGTAAGGGAATGTCACTGACCTTTCTCCTTCAAGTCAGCTTCTCCCCCCTCCCCCCCCACTGATGAAGAAAAGTCAAGTGCAAATGGAAGGCAAGAACCCCAAAAGTATCATTTTAAAAAGTCAGAGTGTAGTGCAGAGGGCTGACTCATGATATTTCAGTGGGTTTGGGAGCTGGCAATGCCATGTCTCCGGGATCCAGGCACAACCCTAGCAGGGCTTTGACTATCAGGATAGAAAACCTGGACTGAACTCTTTCCTGAGTGACAAGCCAGTGCAGAGCACTGAGGAGATGCACTCTTGACCTGTGTTGCTGACCAGTTGAGCTGCTGCATTTGGTACTTGTTGAAGCCACAAGCTCTGGAAATTGTTCTGAGTTCCGCTAAATCAGCCTGGATGTTTTGACTGAGGTTTGTTGTGGCCAGGGCTGAGCCTGCCAGGGTGGGAGCTCAATCTTCTGTAAGTGGCTGGTGGGGGTGAGCAGAGCTTGTCTTTTCCTTGCTCTGGGGCTCAAAGGCTTACTGTCTCCTGCTTTTGCTGCTGAACCTGGAAACCCTGGCAGCCATATTGCTAAGTGCACAGTTAACATCTCTGTGTGGTGCATGCTGTAGCCCTCTCAGAGTTCAACTCAAGATTCATGGAGTTGCAGTAGTACACACCCAAACAAGTCAAGCTTTATCCTTTGACACCCCCCACCCCAGTTCCTTACCCCCAGGGAACATGTAAAGCCTTCACCAACAGAGCACTCTGACATCTACAGAGCAAAAAAACCCCAAGGAGTCATGTGGTACTTTAAGACTAACATTTATTTTTCACATGAGCTTTTGTGGGAGAAAATCCCACTTCGTCAGGTGCTTTGAAGTGGGATTTTCTCCCATGAAAGCTCATGCGAAAAATAAATCTGTTAGTCTTAAAGTGCCACACGACTTATTGTTGTTTTTTTTTTTGCTGGACTAGACTAACACGGCTATCCCTTTGGAAATCTACAGAGCAGTTTACCTTGGGGCTGAAAGTGCAGAGACAGCTTTTGTGAGTTCATTTCAGGTCTTCTTACTTCAGAACTGTAGAAGTGGCAATGCAGGCCACTGCTGTTGAGGAGCAGGAGCAGAATCACTGACTGTCTGTTCAGGTGGGGGTGTCTTGCATGTTTGCAGCCAGACCATAGCTGCGATGGGCTCTGGGCAGCTCTGGTCCTAGACTGCGGCTGCCAGAGCGTTTGCCTGGCCCGGCCCAGGGTCTTATATTAGTTTCTCAGCATTAGATGCAGAGAAACAACCTTTTTCTAGAAGCCTTGCAACTACTTCAGAGCAACCAGACCAGGACTCCAGCTCAGAGAGGGATTTGGCACATGCTGGCTGTGAGAGCTCAGATAGGAAGCAGATTAAAGACACTAGCCTGGCAGTCGGGTCACCAACTGGCATGTTTCTGAAGCCCTGGGGACTAATGCCCTATGGACTAGATGACCTCATGAGGTCCCTTCCAACCCTATGATTCTATGTGCCATGCACTGCTGCTGCCAGAAGAGAGGAGCCAAGAGTCAGCATTTATCAGACCTAAACAGGCCTCCCACTGGCAGCCTCTTTGGAGGCATAAGCTATGCTCTCCTGTAGCTGTTCTGGGAGAATACTGCTGCCACCCCAGGGCCAGGCTAATGTCACAGTCTTTCCCATATCCTGGTTGGGGGGGAGATGGGTTGTACAGATGTGGGCTGCATTTAGTGGGTGTGGGGATGGACAGTACAGAGGGAGTGTGTGTAGGGGGTGGGCTGTATGGGCGTGGGGATGGGCTGTGTAGGGGGGGTATGTACAGGGGGTGGGCCGTACAGGTTTGAGATGTGTATGGGGTGGGGAAAGACCGTATAGAAGGTATATGTAGGGGATGGGATTTATGGATGCGAGATGTGTCTCTGGTTGGGTTGGGTCATATGGGGTCTTTGTAGGGGATGGAGTGACAGCACGTGATGGGGAGGCGTTGATGGGTTCAGGGATGAGTTTTTTGCAGACATTCATAATATTTAAGGCCAGAGGGGCCCCTCTGCTCAGTGAATCTGATTTTTGTATCACATAGGCAGTTACCTTTCTCCCTGGTTGCCTTGACTTGAGCTCAGTAACCATAAAGATCTTCAGTCATGAAGCTGTGGTGATGGAGACTGCAGTGGCTCCAAAAGGTTAATCACACTCTCTAATAGCAATGGGGGGGGGGCTTTATTCCAATCAGAATGTGTTGTGTGCCAATGTCCAGAAATTGGCTCTCATTCCACATTTTTCTGCCAGATTATCGAGCCCTTTAGTTTCTGGTATTGCTCCCCCGAGGTTTTTTGCACAGTGTAATCAAGTCACCTCTCAGTCTCCATCTGGCTAAGTGCACAGCTCTGTCAGGTGTTTTCTCCAGCCCTCAAATAATGTTTGTATCTCTTTTCTGCACACCTTCCAATTTTGAGCATCTTTTTAAAAATTGAAATGTATGTGAGGGGGGATATGAGAGTGTGTGGGGAAGCAGATGGGCTATGCAGGGGAGCTGACAGTGATGGTATGTGTTGGGGGAGCTGGCAGCAGCAGTGATGGGGAGGGAAGGGGGAGCCTGCAGCAGAGGTGAGTTTTGTGGAAGCAGAGTGGGATCTTGCAGCAGGAACTGGGAGGAGAAGGGATGAATTCAGATGGGAGAGGCTTGAAAATCCTTTTCAAAGCACAGCTTGGCAGTTGGGAGCACCTTTGAGTGAGCAGCAGGACTTAAGTGAAGGCAGCACCCCATGGCCCTTAGGAAGAAGGTGATGGCTTGGGGGTGGGTGCTTTTCTCCAGTGCCAGAATTTGTCTTTGTCCCTGTGAGACAGTGGCAGTGCCACCGGCTGCAGTGGTGAGACATCCTGAGAGCCTCCCTGGCCTTTCTTGATGGCTTACAGATGCAGAGCTGCCAGGCTACCTAGGCTTGGAGCTCATGTAAGAGCCCCTGTCAACTCAGTAGCTTCTTTGCAGACACTTTAATGGCCCTGTGCACCAGGTGATGAATGAGGAGCCTGGGGCTCCCAAACCACTGTGTACAGTTTTGAAGCTACTGATACTGCCCTTTGATCCTGCCCGACCAGGGATCTGGCTTCCTCTATGGCTCCCCATTGCTTTGTATAAAAGGATGATCTGAAGAACCCAGATTGTGGGGAAGGCAGGGGAAGAAGAGGCAAGCAACAGATGCCCGGAGGTGGGCTGAAGCAGGAGGAAGCAACGGGTGTCTGAGGCCTGAGAGCCGAACTGCTTCTCCTCCAGAGACCCCTCATGAGGTGGTCTTCCTGCAGCTGGAGACATAGGGAGTGGACTGGAGAACTTGCTGGGAGGCTTCTGTCCAGCAGTGCTCACCAGCAATGGTTGATGCTCTCTGCTGTCTAACAGGCCAGTTTGGTCTCTTGGAAAGGCCTTTACCCTTTTCTTGTGGACAGGAGAGGCTGCTGTCAGGTATTTCTGAGCAGAGCCTCAATGCAAGAGTGTTGCCATGTTCCAGAGGAGCAGCCATGCAGCCATGTTAGTCTAGTTCAGTAAAACAAAAAAGGAGTCCTGTGGCACCTTAAAGACAAATTTAGTTAACTAATAAATTTGTTAATCTTTAAAGTGCCACAGGACTCCTTGTTTGTTTCAATGCAAGACATCAGGGAAGGTGGACATCTCTGGCTTGTCTTCCTCCACAGACAGCTACCCTGGCTTTTGTCATTTGCATTCTGCTGTCGGGATAACAGTGATGGCAAAAATAAATGATAAAAGTGGTGGAAAAACGTAGCTCAAGTCCCAGTCAAGTGATTTAAGATTTGGAAACTTTTGGTGTCACCGCACTGCAGCTTTTTGGTCCCTTTGAGCTATGGCCAAGTCCCTTCTCCAGCCTGATGATCAGTGAGCCCCCAATGCACTCCACCTAAGGGCAAGAAGAGTAGCTCCCTAACTAAATCAGTAATAAGAAGCCTCCAGGACAGGGGCCCCACTATGCAGTCCTCTGCCCCTGTTCTCTAATCTGCTTGAAGAGATGTGGGTTTGTGGGTGGTGGCAGGACAGCTGTGAAGCTGCTGGCATGGTGCCCTGGGGGTGAGAAAGGGCCCAGCCTCCCTGCTAAGGGAATCCCTGGCATTTCTACAGCAGCTCCGACCTGAAAGCATGACTTCCTGATCAATACCCTCCAAGTCAGAGAATTCATTTCCAGAGTGATGGAGCGCCCGTCTTCAGGAGTGCACGGAGATTGGCTGCAGCTCACTCTGCAGAATCAGCCAGGCAAGTGAAGCAAAAAATTCGAAATGTTTTTCATTTTCAGCTCTCTCCACAGCCTGCACCTCCCCAAGATCTGCTGTCCATTTTTATTTAGCTTTTGTGATTCCATTACAGTTTGGTAAACAAGAGTCTGGGAACTTCTTAAAGCATGACATGGGTGCCAGAATGACTCGCACACCAGTGCACATTTCCGTTCCCCTGGGGGACGTAAAATGGGCTTGTGCCCAGAGCTCTGCCAACCTGAGAGATGCACGCTCCTCTCTTCTGCACTGCCTGTGCTCCCCCACTGCGAGAAGTGCCCCCCTGCTGGAGTCAGGGAAACTCCTCTTCCCCAGAGCTCTCCCCACCGGGGCCAGGGCACATGGTCACTCCACACTCTCAGTCCAATGCAAGCTCCAAGATGCTGCTAGTGATGGTGACTTTACTCAGGGAAGGGCGCTATTCATTGGTGGGGAGAAGGGAAGTTCAAGTTTGCCTGGATCTGGGATATTCCCTTTAGCCCTGTGTGGCCCTGTTTGCTCTGTATAACTCAGACCCAGCTATTTTCCCAGCTCTGTTCCCTGAGTATCTCTCTTTCCTGGGAGGCCCAGTACTACTTTATCTGTTTGCACAGACTTGGCGACATATGACCCTCATATTCATCTGGATGGAATAAAGGGCCAAAGAATCAAAGGGGTTACCAGGACCTTGAAACTGTCTAGTGTTAAATAAGGAATATAAAGACCTCAACTGAGCACGTGGCAAATGCTCCATTAAAGTCATTTTCTTAAAGATATAAAAAAGAAAGAAATGCAGTTAAAGCATTTGAAATGTGAAGAATTGAATAAGGCTTTTGTTTTAATAGCATCCCTTGTTTCCTCTCTTTTTAGCTGGAGAGAGTTTTTAGATGGAAAAATCTCCTTTGTTTCACAGCCTTTTAGCTGGTATAAAAGATGGCAGTAACCATCCTTCTGGGAGAAAAAGAGGAAATTAGCTGATATGGGTGGGAGCTGTTGTTGTTAAAGTCTGATCCCATTTCCTAAGAAGACAAATGGATGCAAAAAGGAAGAGAAAAGAACACAAAAGAGAGAAAATGCAGTTTCTGCTTCTAGTGTTGATTCTTACTTGTGCCCTAATTGCTGGAGAAACACGGGCTCGGCAGACAGTCTTATCAGGTGCTTAGAGATCTGGCAAACTGTCCCAGTACTGGGTTCTTTAGGATACTGTTTTTGCTGCCTCTTTTCTGGCCACAGGCTTACAACAGTATTGCAGAACATACAGGTCTTGACTGATTGAGCCATACTCTGTTAGAAAGAGAGAGGAAAGGGATCAGTAAGAAGAAATAATATGGGGAAGGGAAAGAACACACACAGGGGAGGGGTATGTGCAAAAGTCTAAAATCCCAAGTGGTATTCAGCGTTTAACTGAAGCCGGTCAAGGTAGTGATGTCATGTAGCTCCTTGTCTTTCATCTGGTCTGCTCAGAATATCTATCACAGTCAGGATGATAGAAGCTGAGGAGCCCAGGAGACAGTGGATGTGGCAGCCATGATGGTGAAGCTTGCTCCTTTAGCTAGTTTTTCTCCCCAAAGTCTCTCTAAGGACCCCAGACCAGAGTAACTGGTGGACTAGCCCATCCTGTCATTATTTTTATCCATTTATTCATTTATCTACTTAAACCAATTTTCATTAATTGATTCTTGGTTTTTACACAGTCTTGTTTACCAGATGTGATCTAACACAGTCCAGTTATATCAGGAGGCCTTTTTGTTTGGATTCAGGCTGTAGCTACACCAGAGAGTTTATAGTGGCATAGAAGTAAACTCCTTAGTGTAGCTGCTCAAAGATGATGAGAGAGAGAGAGAGCTCTCCCATTGGCTTAATTAATTCATTCCCAGTGAGCAGCAGCAGCTAGTTCAATGGGAGAAGCTGTCCCACCAGCATAATGCTGTCTGAACCACTCCTTACAAAGGTGTAATGTACATTGAGTAGAGGTGTGTCTTTTCACACCCCAGAGTGACATGAGTTATGGTGACATAAGTGGTAGGGTGTATGGATTCAGACTTTTCCCCTCATTTTTGTTATTACAGGGTAGAGTGACCCTTTATAAATTTTCGCTCACTTTTCCCAGTTATGTTCACTATTAGGCTACATTTGTAGGCCCAGTTTTCTCAAAGGACCTGGCCAGGAGAATGGACTATGGGTTCTTTTCCCATTACAAAAGGTAATTTGACTTCAGGTTTCCCATGTTTTGAACCTAACAACTGCTCTGATTTGCTGTTACTGTATGACCTGATCCTATGTTTTACACCCCCTTGCATTTATTTTCATTCCATTCTGTAAGTTTATGCACCTTCAAAGCATCTGACAAAGTGGGATTTTCTCCCACGAAAGCTCATGCGAAAAATAAATCCGTTAGTCTTAAAGTGCCACATGACTTCTTGGTTTTTTGCAGGAGAATGGAGCCAGCATAGCTGGGCCACACCATCAAAACTCTGGCACCAAGCACAGTCTTATTTAAAGCCTGACTCCACCTCTGAGCCTTCATCTTTTGAGGTCCCTAGCTTCCACTCTCTGTCTACTCTCCAGCAGTGTCACTGCCTTGCTCTGCTCCTCCCTGACTCAGCCTTGAATATATTTTTACATTTTACAATTCTCATGTTTTTAAATTTAATGAGTTCTTTTTCCTCTTTTCCTTCTCAGCACCTGTGCTAGATCCTCTTGGAGCTGCTGCCAGCTCCAGGGATTACAATTGAATAATTTAGGCCTGATGGTGTGTTTGAAGTTTAAGGAACGGTGGCAGAATGTCCTAATGTGCTGCCCCTCCCAACCCTAGGGCAGGCTGCTCCTGTGTCTCCAAAGGCAGTTCAGCCTAGGAAGCTAAGCTCTTAACACGCCTTACCCTTGTTCAGAGACAGGTCGGGTCTGGAGTTGAGAAGTTAAGCAGGCTTACAGACCCCTGGGGGAGCTGTTATGTGTTGTCACAGCCCACTATTGCATAAGCCAGCATTTCCACTGAGAAACTGTCTGAAATGCCATGGCCTAGGCTAGGGCACACAGGGATGAAGAGGTCTGTGCATTTGAGCCAAAGACGTAATAAAAGGAGAACAGACGTTGGAGAGGGAGAGTTGTTAAGGAGGGTGTGGCAGGGTCTCAGCACTCAGAGGGGCACTTTGGGGCCCACAGACCTATATTAGATGCCAATTGGAGCTCACATGAGGGATCTGAGCACCTGGCAACCAAATTTAAACATCAGGCTGTCTATCTTCATGTTGTCTTTCTGAAAGGGAACTCCATTTCTAGCTGGGAACGAATGGCTTGTTTCCATCAGAGCTCTGCTTAGCTAGCTCCAGGCCTGGCTTTCTGCCTCCAGCTGAGGTCTCCCTTCATTGCACTAAGTCAAACATTTCTCTCGTGAATATTTAAAGCTTTATTTTTTTTTTTTTTTACAAGCAACAGTGCTCCACAAAAATGTGACCTGAAGGAACAAATTAAGAGTAAGAGTAACTGCATAAATAATTAGTTTTGAAGCCCTGAGTGGAAGCAATGAGCAAAAAAGGTGAGGTACAGCTTTTCACAGCATGGAGCTAAAGGACTTAGTATGGAGAACTGGAGAATGGCAGCAGTACAAGTAGCAAAGAAAAAAAAAGCAATGGAAGCATGAGGATGCAGATGGCTTTACATGCTGCTGGTGAGAAGGCATGTGGAGAGGAAGGCTTGAAATGTCAAGGTTTGAACCAGCAGTTGGAGGCATAAAGAAACAGGAAGCCAATGAAGGCCTTTAAGTAATGGAATCACAGGAGAAAACTTGGAATAATGAAAGCTCAAATGAATTGCATGTTTTTAAATCAGAGGAGACAGTAGGGACTGGCAGGCCACCAAAGAGCCTATTATGACAGTTAGATTTGGAAAGGCACAGGACAGAGATGTAGATTTGAGTGCACCACTCATCAAGCAGGCAAATTCCCCATATACTTAGTTGATGATGTCAACAGGCCTTTAATATGGAATGGAATCAGTGCAAAGGGGAAAGTGGAGCTACAGATCAGAGGGAATGATAAGGCTCAGATCTCATGGCACAGGGACAGGACAGAAACAGGGAATACAAATTCAAAGGGGTAGCTGTGTTAGTCTAGTTCAGCAAAACAAGCAAGGAGTCCTGTGGCACTTAGACTAACAAATTTATTTATCACATTAGCTTTTGTGGGAGAAAACCAGTTTCATCAGAGACTTTGAAGGTGGGAGAACTTACAGAATGAGAGGAAAATAAATGCAGGGAAATGGAAGTCATGGGATCAGGTCAGCATACAAAGGCTCCAAAGCCAAGGGAGTATGATGGGACTAGAAAATGGATTTGTCTGTTGTCTTTGTTTAATGGTAACAGATCAGCATGTCCCCAGTTGGAGAAATTGCTCTGACAGTGAGAAATGGGAAGACAGAGAAGCAAAGGGGAGATCTGTGCACATATTTCTAGCATGTGACTGGTTCACTCTTAGAGGGTGATTGGTGGTCTAGGACAGTGGTTCTCAGCCACTGCATTGGGACACTTTACTGTGTCGTCACACAGTGGCAAGTGTGTTGTGGAAAGCTGGGGAGATGGCTGGATTTGTCCTGGGGAGGGTTGGCTGGTGTGTCCTGTTGGATTGCAGTGTGCCACCAAGTGTGTTCTGACCTGCAAAAGGTTGAGAACCACTGGTCTAGAAGGAAGCAGGCTTAATGCAGTCCCATGAGCACTCTCAAGAGGAGTGTTACAACCATGAGCATTGCAAAAAGAACAACCTAGGGCAGATACACAACCATGCAAGAGAATGATGTCCTTTATACCAAAAATGTCGGCTAACTGAGATGATACTGCCCTAGAAGCTAGAGTGTCATTGGCAAATCCTCTCAGAGCAGAGGAGAAGCCTCAGTGGAATAGCTGCCAGTCTAAGCAGTAAGGCGGGCTGAGTGCCCTGCTCTGAAACCCAGCAAGAAGTAAGAGCTGAATGGAGGTGATGTGCTCAAGCAGTTTGGAAGCCAAAAGAAGGAGAGAAATGGTCCTGAACTGACCTATTATTAAAGGCTCTGAGAGCTGTCTTTTCAGGCTCTTGTGGTCAGGGGAGAGATGGCCTAGTTGAAGAGAGAGACAGCAGTGATATGTGCCATACCAAGGAACATACCCCATAATTGCAAACCTTAGCAGGTAAGGTCTGGTCTACATGAAGAAATAGATCAGCATAACTACCTTGTATAGGGCTGTGAAAAATCTGCACTCTGAGTGGCAAAATTAAGCTGACCCAAGACCCTGTGTAGACAGCACTAGGTTGGTGGAAGAATTCGTCCTTCAACCTAGCTACTGCCTTTCAGGGTAGGATTCCTTATGCTGATGCGAGAATTCTTCCTGGTGGTGCAGTAGTACCTACATTGAAGCATGACAGTGGTGAGCTGTGCCATGGTAGTGTTTGAAGTGTAGATGAGTCTTGAGTCACAAGCCCTTCCATTACACTTGCAGGGCCTGGCTCCGGCTAGGACAAAGGAGTCTGTCCTCAGGTGCCCTTGTGGCCAGCTTTGTGCTGGTGTAAGACTGAACCCAGTCTCTCCTGGTGTTGAGTGGGCACCCCGTGCCATAACTGGGGGTGGATTTCTGCCAGTGTCTCTAAGAAATCCAGTAACTGGTGGTGTAACAAAAGAGGGGTCAGGGCCCCGGGCACAGGCTGGGCCATCAATGACATACAAGGGACAGAGGGGGCAAGAAACTCTGAGCTGGAGAGGTGGGTGCCATGTGGCACGTAAGTCCAAGGGGCAGGGCTTCACCCTCAACCATCATGAGCACTAGAAAGTCCCCAGGACACAGGAGGAGAAAAGCGTTGGTCTTTGTCCTCCCCCACAGTAACAGTGGTCCACCCCCGGTGCAGCTGGGGAATGGTGCCATCTGATGGGAGCCAGGGACCCCTCTTGCCATGTGTGAGGCCTGAGTGTGCAAATGGAAGGATTGGCCACTGTGTGACACTGCCAGAGCCCAAGGAGAGTGCAGAGTTTGGGGGAAGCCCGCCCAGAATTGGGCTCCCTCATGCTATGTTGTTGTTTATGAAGGCAGGAAGGATCCAGGCAATATGGATTGCCTGACTGTCTGCACTAATTCAGGAAATGGCTGTGTAGGTCTTGGCCACATGGAAAAGCCAGGACCCTCTCACCCTTGCAGCCTCATTTCTGCCAGCCGTCCTTCCAGTCCTGCTCATACTGGACTCCTGCACCACCTATCCCAGAGTGTCTAGCACTGCATCTGGGAAAAGAGGCTGTGCTGTATTGTGGGGAGGCAGCAGGAAGTCTGGAGGTGCCTTGTTTGTGGCTTCATGTCCACACAAAGGATATTTGCTCTTCTGGCCCCAAGCTGGAAAGCTGACTTTAAGGGTGGCCAGCCAACACCACCAGTGCTTGGATCAGGCCCAGGCTGGCTGGTGTGTTGAGCAGGAGAGGTCCTGTCAGCTTCGTGGGCTCAAGGGTAAAAGGCTGGTTGCCTTCTGTCTGAGCCCTGGTGGTGCAAACATGGTAAAAGCACTGGAGAGCTGAGCGAATGTTTTGGAGAGCCAGGAAGGGAGTTGCAAAGGGCTCAACCTGCTTGCCTGCTCCTGCTGAATGTGGATTGCATTGCTGTGCTTTTCAGTCCCTGCTGGGTTAGCTGAGCTCCTAGCGAGCATCCTCAGAAGGGAACTTGAAGAGCTTTCATAAGGAAAGCCACCACCGATGAAAGGGGAAAGCAGCAGGTGTAAAGCTCAGGATGGGCCTATGCCTGAGGCAGCAGGAGGAAGATCTCTCATTACACGGTTCAGCTGTGGGCTGTAATCACTGTTCCCTTTAATTTTTCATAGGCTGTGCGCACAAAAAATTTCTTTTGTGCAAATTTTTGGAACTATTGTCCAAATTTGTGTGTACTCCAGTGAATATGGTCAAACTTGTGAGTGCAACAAAGTATATATGTATGATGCAAATAATTTCTAAATTTTCTTTTGATATGATTATGGGAATGATTTTATAAATTACAAAACCTTATTGAAACATGCTACTTGAAATCGCCTTTTAAAAGTAGCATAAAATATTAGCACTGTTGAATTTTTTTGTACGTGCTTTATTTTGTTGTGTGCGCAGGTTTCACAACCTGTGTTTGTGTGCACACATGCACAGCTTAGAGGGAACATAGGCTGTAATCCTAAAACATACGCTGCCAGCCTGTGTCTACCAGGAGAGCTAGACGCTGGTCCTGTTCTGCAGGATGAGGCCATTAAGTTCCTGAATAGAGAGATGGTCTGATGCTGCCTAGTCTGGTTTCAGAGTTTGATCCAAACTGGCACTTCCCCAAAGGTCAAGAGGGTTTGGAGCCAATTATGGTGGGCTCTCACAAACCTTCCTCCGGCAGCCTGTGCCCCAGGTAACGTGCTTACATAGGGTGGGGGGCATTTTTTCTGTTTGTACAGTGAACAAACAGCACAATGAGAGGTTATGTTTCACGGCAGGACTCTGGCTGCTGCACAGATGATGATAATCAGTAGTGGAGGGGTCTGGGGCTAGGGAATCTGTTGGTTCAACAAAACTAATGTTAACCAAGGAGATAGTGGCACTGTTGCAGATGGCTTCTAGGCTTTGTATGGGCAATGCCTAGCAAGCAACACATGAAGACAGAGTTCACATTGGGGGCCAAGGAGGCTCTCCTTCTGGGAAATGTTCTTCATGCACAGGCGAGTCTCTGGCTAGGTTGGCTTACTAGCAATGAAGGAGGGGTAGCTCCCTCAGGGGCAGAAAACATGCATTGTAAGGGATCCCTGGAGCACACGCACACCTATCTCTGAGTTAGACCTGTCTCTTCTGGGATATTGCAGAGAATAGGAAACATCCAAATTTTCAAGACACGTTTAACAACACTTGGTAGAGGTGGAAAAAGGGATCAAGTGAAAGTCCCAGCCTTTTGCATAGGGTAGGAGAAAGAGCTTGAATATTTCAGAGAAAAACGTCCCTGTGAGCAAATGTCAAGAGGTGTACTCCAGAGAACTGAAAAGTCATGGGGCATCACCAATTCTTTACGTGCAAGCAGAAACAATAGATCAATATGTTACAGAATTAAGGATGTGCAGGAAAACCTGAGAGCTTTGGGGATCTGATAGAATCACTAATAAAGACCAGAGTAACTGGGGGAATACTGTATAAAACAGGAAAGGAGAGGCTGGTATGCAGACAAGAATTGATGCTAAACCCAAACTTACAGATATACAGGGCAATCAAAACCATTTACACACAAACCAAGAAACTAGGTCCCAATACAGAGGGAGCCATAGGGCAGTGTTTCCCAACCAGTGTGCCACAATACACAGGTGTTCCAGCAGGCCTGAGTAGGTGTGCCACAGAATTTTTTAAAAAATTACTCAAAGAGCTCTGGATTGGCTCATGAATATTCATGAGTTCATTTGGAAACTATATGGTGGTGTGCCTCAGATTAATTAAAGGTAGCCAGGTATGCCACGGCAGAGAAAATGTTGGGAACCACTGCCACAGGGAACAATAGAAAGAGAAACCAACAGCAAGAAATGCCTACAAAAGGAAGAAACATCTTGTAGGAAGTTGTGAGTCTGAGCAACTATGCAGCATGACCCCCAACTTATATTCTGCTTTGCAAGAAAGTGCAAGAGGTGTGGGAAAACTAAGTACACTCATACCTGCCTTGTGGGTAGTATGTGAAAGGTTTGTAAAAACTACGAGAGTCCTGTGGCACCTTAATGACCAAAAAATTTCTTTGGGCATAAGCTTGGGTGGGCTGCAACCCACTTCATCAGATGCATCTGACGAAATGGGTTGCAGCCTACCCAAGCTTGTGCCCAAAGAAATTTTTTGATCTTTAAGGTGCCACAGGACTTTCATTGTTTTTTCTATACCCAGACTAACACAGGTACCCCCCTGAAAGGTTTGTGGGGAGGAAAAATGAAAATGCCAGCAAATCGACAGTTCCTTCAGATAAGTGATACAATCCACGCCATCTGTGAGCAGAATCATGTGGTGCTAAAACCAGTAGGAGTGATCCAAGTCAGAAGTTGGTCCTGAGCTGATGCACCAGAGAGAGGAAGGATTTTTTTTAGCATAATCTAGGAAAGGATATCACCGCTTAGTACATTATGTGCCAATAACTTTATGTAATGTGCTCTGCCTAGTAGATGGTAGGAATGAGAGGGTATGTCAACATTATGGGCTTAAATCAACTTAAGGGGGCTTAAGTCAACTTAAGCAAAGCTCTGGCCACATTTGGAGTTCATTAAGTTGACTTAAGGTGTTCCTTAAGTCGACTTAGGCGTTAAGTTGACTTTATTAAGTCGACTTAATGCAAAGTGCCCATCTAAGTTGATTTGAGAAGCCATATGTAATAGCATGTGCCTGTTTAAGTCGACTTAATAAAGTTGGCTTAAGCAAACATCTTTCATTAGGACACTTTCTTAAGTAGACTTAACCAACTTTGTTGTCGACTTAAGGGAAGTGTGGATTCACTAAGTCGACTTAATAAAGTTGACTTTAAGCAGACCTTATTAAGTCGACTTTGTCATGCTAGGCCTGAGAAGGCCAAGCCATCTTGTAAAATACATGACCCAAATCTAATCTTTAAAGAAATATTATAGGAAAATACAATGATAGTGTTATAATTGGGCTAGGGCTTTGATATGCACATGTATCAGTATTGGTTTCTTAAGGAAATTTACCTATATTCTGTTAGAAGATAGCAAGGTAAATGAACTGCTTCCCTGTCTGTCACTATTATTCTATTAAGAGGGGTTGAAAGGGAACATAAGCATCCAGATGGACCTTTGCTGTACCAATGTAAACTTCCAAAGGGGTAGCCATGTTAGTCTAGTCCAGCAAAAAAACAACAAGGAGTTGTGTGGCACTTTGTTAGTCTCAAAGTGCCACTCGACTCCTTGGTTTTTTTTCCAATGTAAACTGTCTGTTAATGGTGCTAATGCAGCTAATTACCTGTGGTGCCCAGCAGGTGAAGGTTTTACTTTAAAGGACAATATACTTTGCTATTCTCCACTTAAGTACCTGAGAACTGTCATCAAAGCCCACATGAAGAAATGACCTGTAAATGCCCACCTTGCCACAACTATAAAAGGGAGTGATGAACATAATCCCTTTATCTCACAGCTGTCCAAGCTTCTCAGGGAAAGTTTGGGCAGCAGGATTGAGATCCCAGCCAGCAGTGGCCGGAAACTGCCCTGCTAATTCTCAGGGGAGAATTAGAAGCAACTCTACACCTGGACTGTTTGGTCTCTATTCCTTAAAACTGGATTTCTAACAACAGAAGCTGTGAAGAAAGGGCTTGCCTTCTATGGACTCTAAATCATTTGTATGTATGTGATCCACTTTGACCCTATAATATTTCTCATTTTGTTTCTTTTCTTTTTATATTCAACCTTTAGTTTTAGTTACTAAAGGATTGGCTGGCAACGTGGTATTTTGAGTAAGATCCAAGCCTATATCATTCTGGGTGATGGGGCTGACCCTTTGGGGTCAGGAGAAACCTTTCTGGGTAATGAACTTGGAGTTTTAAGCAACTTCTCCCTTTACCAGACCTAGTGGCTGTACTGTGGACCAGTGGCTGGAGTGCAGTGAAGGGGCCTGAGTATGTTTTATGGTAGCTTCTTGATATCCAGTGTTGGGGATCAGAAGCACTGTTTGTGACTGGTTGGGGAGTTTATCTCCAGGTGACCCACCCAAGCTGGGAGAATCTGCTCTCCTTTTTACATCTTGACCTGATCTTTGCATATTCAAGTGGTTATCCAAGGAGGCCCAGGTCACAGACTTAACCAAGTTGACTTAGCTTTTGTAGTGTAGACATAGCCAGAGAGAGGTGCTAGGTGCAACGTAAGACAAATGGAACGTAAATGACTCGAATGTAGTCTTGGGAAATAGAACAGCAAATGGATGTCCTGGCTGAATGGAAAAATACCATTGCTCCTATGGACAAAGACAATGCATAACTGTGTGGTTTCCAATTCTTCAGAGACATTAATGGGTGTATTTGAAAAACATGAGACTAAATCTGTTAGTCTTTAAGGTGCCACAGGACTCTCAGTATTTAATATGTATTTTGGAAGATTCCAATTCTAGCACTTACACTTTGGAGAAGACCTGGATGTTTAGAATGGGATGGTACACAGAAGAGCACATTGCTGGCCATTTCTTAACAGTGGATGACATGAGAAAAGCATAACTTAAAATGGGGCTTGAAGTAACTAGGACTCACTGTGACAGGAATGTGCAGTTGGGGCCTGACCTGACATTTGCAGAGGATATCATTCTGTTAAAGACATTAAGCCTGATGAATGGCAGGTCTCAGCCACTGATGTGATGTGGCATCCACAGTGAGAGAGAGGCAATGGATTCCAAGAATGCTGCTTAGAAGCTTGTCTCTTTCCCTAACAAAGATGGCCCGGTAAAAGATACTACCTCACCCACCTTGTCTTTGAGCAAACTGCCTAGATTTACTGGAATCCCCTGACAAAGAGAAAGTAGCTCTGAAAATGCTCAAACAAGAGGTCTCCTGACAGAGACTTTCCTGAAAACCAAAAGTGAAAAAGAGAGACCACAAGTATCTGACACTATTGTCTAATAAGCTATCAGGGACTTGATTTTTAAAATCAGGATGCTAAAGATGTGCACCAGGCCACCTGCTTGTGCACATTTACAAGTACACATGTAACCTGGAAAATGTGTGCATATAAGTGGGTTGTTGTTGACTTTGTCCTTCTCTTTTACTGTTGCTTAAATTGACAGGCTGCAAGAGCAAAAATTCCTACTTTTAGGGAGCACTTTATCTTAGTGCAGAGGCCTCCACACTAACCCTGTCCAGAGTGGGGGCTGTAGAAGATTCTGACATGTTTACTTGGCAAGGAAAGTTGATACAATCTTTGCTCCTTACTATTCTCTGAATACAGAAACGGCAAGATACCAGCAGTAAAACTGCTGAGCAGCACTGAACGCTCATGTTGTAAAGCATGGATTTATGCACTGAGAGATAATGGGCCACAATATGACCATCCAGAATGGACAGAGTTAGCAAGTAACTGGGATTTTGAACATACAGGTTTGAATCCTAACTAGCTTCAGACAACTTCACTGGAGTGATCCCAGGCCTATGAACTACTAAACTGAACCCCCAGCAAGCCCTGGCACAAACTGATCACTGCTTAAGTCATTCTTCTTTGGCAAGACCTTAAATTGGATTCCTCTTCAAAAAGCAGCTGAGCTTGAGACTTCCAGTCTCTCACTGGAGCAGTGCAGGAAACTAGAATGCTTTTATACATACTAGAACAGATCCTTCACTGGTGTAAAGTGCTAACTCCACTGATTCCACTTGGCCACTGGACTCAGGAATTAAGTGGATCTTGTGCAGTATCCTGACCGCTGACTTTTCCATCAAATTCATAATTGTCTGAGCTGTTGCCGCATCAGTTATGAATCTAAAATCTGCTTGAGGCTTGGCACCTCTTTCATTACAAATTAAGCACTGGACTTGAGGCTCCTAATTCAGAAGGAAATCATAAGATTAAACCTGAAAGACTTCATTTGGATAAAAATTTCCATCCCTTACAGCCAGCAGCTCAGGGTAGCTCTATGATGGCATCCCCAGCAGATGGTGCCAGAGAGGTGCAATCAAACATAACTAGATCCAAGCTCATGTAGCAAGGAACACATGGGGCTGGCCAAGAAACAGCCTGGAGCCTGCAGATATCAACTCTGATACACATGAATTTGCAGTCCTTTTGTCATTTGACAGAGGAGGGATTAAAAAAGGAGGGAAAGAGAGTGAAATCTGTTTAGCTGAGGAGCCATCTGAGTGGCCTTAAGGACTCATGGAAACATGGGAGAGGTTTCTAAAGTCGCTGCCAGAGAAGCAGGTGGCAAAGATGCAAGCTGGCAAAGTGCTAGTAAAGTGACCTCTTCTCTGTAGCAGTACAGCATGTGAGAAGTAATTCACAGTTTTCTGTGTGTGTGATACTGAGAAAGAGAGAGAGAGTTGTGGTGCTAAGGTGGTAACTACCAGGGGAGTTTGCTGAAGATCTCTAGGAGCAGACGATAAGCATAGGAATGTGAGGTTGATCCCTGAGAATAGCTGGTGGAGTTCTTGATGAATGTGGTTTCTGTGGTTCTAATTCCTTTTTATCCCAGGACCCCAGACACAGAGTTGGGTTCTGCCAGCTTCCCAGAGATGAAAACAGAGAGGATGAGCTTTATTTTGTACAATGTATGACATTTTTTGCAATGTTATTAGCTTATTTGCAGGATCATAAACTTATGCTTGTGGTCAAATACTCTGTCCCTAGCAGTAGTGAGGGTAGGACTTGGGGCTGAGAAAAACTTGGCAGCTCTGGCTGGGGAAGATACTTAAGGGAGTAGGGGTGGGGGAGTCAGAATGGGAAGCTAGATGGTTAACTGAGTTGGTAAGTACTAGGGCTTGTGGTCTGCTTGGGCTGGGTCTTCATGGGAGACAGAGTGCTGGAGTGCCTGGGGGACAGGGACTCTTGGGATACAGGTAGGTTGCAGCGTGGGGTGGTGTGGGGTGAGGTCTGGGCCATCTCTAGGAGGGTGTGGGGCCCTGCCCACATGGGGGGGCAGGGACAGCCAGCCCAGGGAAGGGGCAGACCCTATCCACCCCATCCACCCCGTCCCTGAGCCATCTGTTCCTCATCTGGGGGACAGGGAGAGTTGGCCAAAAGTGGCGGCCAGGGTCAGCACTCCCACACCTCCCCCTCCCCCCTGCTTCCACTGCCTTTGGCTCCGTGCTGGAGGCAGTGGGAAGGGGGCGGGAGGAAACGTGGCCGTGGGGGGGCAGTGGTTCCTCGGCGCCTGGGGCGATCACCCCTTTTGCCATCCCCCTAGGGACAACCTGGGGTGAGGTACTTGGTGGGTAGGGTGTCTGATAGAATGGGTTGATTGGAGAGCAGTGTGAGATGGGGCGCAACATGGGATGAGATGGGATGGGGCAAGATAAGGGGGTAGCACCTGGTGGGTGAGACAGTGTGGAGTGGATAACATTGTGGTTGGCATCAGCTGAAGGATAGGGTAAGGATGGCATACATTTGGCATCAAATGCTTACAGGGTAGTATGTGGTAGACTGGGGGGGCAGTGGCTAGTGGGGGCATAGGACAGAGCTTGATAAGTAGCCCTGAATGTTGTTGTTTTTCTTATAAAATTGTTCAATCATTTGTGTTTAGTAAAACGTGCTGTGTTGGAGTTGAGTCCTGAAGGAGCAAATGGAACCAGCGCAGACTCTTGACAAAGCTGGGATGACTTGGGGACACCTCAGACCCACAACTCACAGCACAGATGCCCTGATAGGGCTGGGACAATCTAGGGACACCCCAGGCTCACAGCACAGACCCCCTAACAGGGCTGTGATGAGCCTTGGGGTGTTTGGAATTTTCAAGGGCAGCCCATGTTGGGGATTGATCAACTCCACTGACAAAGTACTTCAGCCAGCACACACCATCTTGTGCCCTGCATGCACCTTGGATCTCCTTTGCGTTGCAGCTCACGTTCTATTTCTTTTCCCTTGCTCTGGGATGGGCTACAATATGTACGAATCTTGCAAAGATTAACAGAGATTTAGATCAGCAGGAACCTTTCTGATCATCCAGTGTGACTGCATGTTCTGATTTGCCTGATCTTAGCAAGACCTGCAGTGAGCTGAGCTCACAGTAAGGCCTTTGTGTAGGCAAACTACACAGCAAGACACCCCATCACCTTTAGGCGAGGCCTCTCCATATTGCTCCCACAGACTCCTTCACACTGCCTTAAGTGCACTCCATTGACCCCTCTGCACACAGCTGCTGAGTTGCTAATACCACCTTTAGCTTGTGTCGTAGTTGAATGGCAGCATTTTGAGCCA
The DNA here is from genome assembly GCA_007922195.1 of Podocnemis expansa. Lineage (NCBI taxonomy): Eukaryota > Metazoa > Chordata > Testudines > Podocnemididae > Podocnemis > Podocnemis expansa. The sequence continues at coordinate 379,343 of ML682086.1, forward strand.
GCAAAAGTCAGGTAGGAGATGAAAGAGTGAAGCCAGGCAAACGGCACAGAGCCTGCTCAAGCACTTGTTTATGAAAGAACTGCCTGGAATGCAGGCTAAGTGGAAAGGTGCCACTTGAAAGATACCTTACTGCCTGTGAGTGAAAAGCATCAAGGGCGGGGAAGCAGAGGGAGCATCCAGAGGCAACTGCATGGGCAGACTGCTAATGGGGCTGGTCTGGAGTGAGTGACAGTGAGCAAGCCTGTGAATGGGAATCGATGGGGATGAGCGATGCAGTAGGGAACAGAGCTGAAAGAGCAGTGTGAGAGGGACTGACAGGAAAAGCTGGCACTGGGCTCCCTGTTAATGTGGAATGAGAGCTGGGGGCGAGTGTACCTGAAGGAGTGTCCCAGGGAAGGGGAACAGCTGGGGAGTTACTCTAGATACCCCAAAAACAGCTGCTCTTCTTAACCCTGCTGTTTTCAGAGAAACCGGTAGCTGTGCCCATACTGCTTGTCTGACAACCCCACAGCCATTCCACACAGAAGGCTACGCAGCCCTTGACACTGAGCTGAGATCTGGCTCCCAGGGCATGTGAGAAGGCTGGGTCTGAGCTGCTGGGGTGATCCAGGCCGAGCTTCCCCATCAGCTTAGCGTGCACTGCTTCCTCATCCTCACATTGTCAGCTTAAGGAGGCCTTGGAGCATTTGGGGCAGGTTTGTCATGGTGGGTCAAGGAGTGATGTATTAAATGAGAGGACCATATGAGTTGGAGGTTGCTGTGCTCCGGCAGGACATGCATGTTCCAGCATGGCTGTACATCCTAGGTGCAGAGCATGTTCCCATGTGAATACCTCCTAGTGCAGGGACAGCCCTACACAAAGCTATGTTCTCTTTCTGTCTCACCAGTGAACGCTGCTCCACTGTTTCCTCTGCTGGCTGCCTGCAGCTTCTCCTGTCACCCTGCAGCCCACCTTATTGCATCAGTTTTGCTGTCCAGAGCTGCCATGCAGCACTCCTTCTTCCTGCTCTGCTCCTGGAATTACTCACTGTACTAGAAACTGGGATTAGATCAATTGCAGCAGCCCCCTAAGTCAGTTACCAATTACCTGCACTAAATACTGGTTTGAAAAGGTGCCTCTGATCTTTTCAACTTGCTCGTTTTTCTCTTTCTGTTTCAAATTCTGCACTGCTGGAAATAACTTCAGCCTCTTACAGATGAGAGTTAATGAGGATTTCATCCAGTTCCTTTTGATTTTGCTGATACAAACTTTTTTCCTACACATGATGCCATGGACAGTCTACAAGTTCCCCAACTTTTCCACCTGGACCCTGCCAGCCTTGGCTTCCAGGATGATGTCAGGCAGTTCTTTTGGCCCAAATATGTTATCTTGGACTGGCCTTTTCCCTCTGTCTGCACCAGGCATCCTGCTGCCTTCAGGTCCTTCCTTTCTCATCTGGAATTTAGAGGTGGTTGAAATGTGTCAGATTGGTGGGTGGAGAAGTCCAAAGAGCAAGGTCCCTTCACAGTGCTGGTGCAGCAAAGGCAGCCAATGTACAAGTAGTATTGTTAGAGCACAAAGCTCTGGTAGTCCCCGAGTCGGTCCAAGTGGTCCCAAGACACACAAAGACAGAGGAGGTCACAAATGCATATCTGCTTTATTACCTTACAGAGATCTCGTGGAGCTAGCTCCCAGAGGGGTACAATACCGTGGGTTTTATAGTACAGTCTACAGAAAAGGGGTAAGGCAGGCACAGAGCCAATCATAATTCAGGGTCGGGGGCTGTATACCTTATATGGCTGGTCACCTCACCTGGGTCAGGGAAGGGTCATTTCCTAATATGGTGCTTCTGGGCCCATGTGACTGACCTGGAGATGGTGAGGACAGGTGAGATGTGACTACCCTGGGTCCCTGAAATGGTGTCTCAGGACCCAAAATGGAGTCTGCTGACTCATGCCCCTTCAGTTTCTCCAATGAGCGTGGAGAAACTGCTGTGGCCTGGAGGAAGATGGAGGCTTTCCTCTCTGGAGAAACTCTGCAAAGGACCAGCCATGCAAAGGAATCTCTGAGGGGGGGGGACATCTGGGAACTGGATGGAAACATCCCATGGTTTTTGAATAGTAACCATGGTCACACAGTTGACCTGGAACCAGTGATCAATGCCAGCCTGACCCCATGTTTTGTGCGGATGAAGATGTAGTCTTATGTTGGCTGGGGCCAGGCTTAGTCTGGGAGAATGCCTTAAGAGGTTGCATCTTGTTCACCTGTTGGAGCCAGGGCAGGGTCGTTCCCTCATGTCTCCCAGTCCAGGAGTTTGTCAGCTGAGCTGAGAGAGGCTCAGGACCCTGTATGCTCACTGTGCACAGACTGCAGGCTCGGGGGGGGGGGGCCCCCCCAGAAAGGGAGCTGTTTGGGTTCTGACTCGTCAGTGGGTTCATGGGCCCTGATATGGATTCATGCAATCCTTGTCCCAAGCCAGCAGGCTGGATGCACAAATGCAGCAGCATATTTTACATAAAGTTCAATTAAATATTTGCTTTATAATTGCACAACAAATTATTCATAAAGGCATCAGAATCTAATCACTGGGTTGACATGATGGAGTCTGCAAATGATGTGGTACTTGGTGAGAATAAAGATTGGAGAGAACTGCCAGCCGCCCCCAGCACATGGCTCCCAGGTGCATGGGACAAGGGCAGGAATCTTGATGCAGGGGCTGCCACAGAACCAGTAGCTGGCTCTCATATGCTAAGAAGAGTTCAGAATGGCCCCAGGCACGAGAAGGACCATTCAGCCTGATCCAGGTGCCACCATGTGGGGAATGGCTGTGTGGCAGCTGAGTGGTGCAGTCACAGGGTTGCCAAATCTCATGACTTTGTTATGAGTCTCATGATAATTGTTCAAAGGGTCAGCTGTGTTAGTCTAGTTCAGTAAAACAAACAAGGAGTCCTGTGGCACTTAAAGACTAACAGATATATTTATTGCATGAGCTTTCGTGGGAGAAAATCCCACTTTGTCAGCCGCTTTGAAGCGTGGATGCCACAGGACTCCATGATAATTATTGCTTTCCTTAAAGCCCCAGCTCCTGGAGTGAAGTGGGTAAAGGATGATTTCAGCCTTCATTCTTAATGAAAATGTAAGTTTCTAGTTCTCATGCTGTGGGGAGAGCTTCAAAATGCAATCTCAGTGCATCCAACAGGCTCAAAAACCAGAAGGCAAATAGTAAGAACACCAACTCCTAGTGTTTTTATATCATCTCATGATTTTAAAGCCAGTCTCAGGATTATGTTGAACTTGACTCATGATTTTTTAATATTTGGTGTTGGCCGTAGAATCATAGGGTATGTCTGCACTGGAGACTTAAGAACTTAACCAGGCTTAAGTTGTCTTAAGCAACTCCATGGCCACGTTTGGAGTTCATTAAGTAGACTTAAGCACTTGCATAAGTCAACTAAATAATCCTCACCCTTAAAGTTGATGTGGCTATTAACGTTGACTTAAGGCAGGGGAGCCATTTAAAGTTGATTTTATTAAGTCAACGTTAAATGGGTTCCCTGGCTTAAGTCAACGTTATAAAGTTGACTTAAACAAATGGGGCCTCTCTAAGTCAACTTAATAAAGCTGACCTTAAGTTGATCTTATTACCTTGACTTAACCTGAGCCCCCTAGTGTAGACATAACTGTAGAAACTGGAAGGGACCATGACAGGTCATCGAGTCCAGTTCCCTGCACTCATTGGCGTACTGTGTTTGGCCCCACCTCGCCCACTCAGAATCCTATGTGCCTGTCCCCTGGGAGGCAGGGGGGTCATTACACAGGCTGAAGGGGCAGGCCATGCCTGTAAATGCCCCCTAACGCTGGGCCATGATGAGGAAGGGTAGCTTGACTTGGGGCTGATTTAAGGTGTCGCCAAATCTCATGACACTGTCATGAAAGCTGCTATTGCGTGGGTCTGAAATCTGTCTCGTTATATGTTCCTGCCCTCACAGGATTTCAGCCTGAGCTCTAACTGAGGCTGCTGCTCCTCAGCTGGATACTTCAGGGGGACTTCCTGCCCATGTGGACCCTGGGATAGGTAGGCATCAGCCCTCATCTCACTATATCCAGAGTGAGGGGAGCTGGGAGCCTGGGAGGGGGCTCCCTCCACCTCCTTCAGCTTGGAGAATCCATCCTCCTAGAATTGGGATGGGGGGCAGCTGGGTAGGGGGATTGTACTAAGCAGAAGGTAAGAAAGTGAGCCTGAGGAGCAGTGCACAGCAGAGGAAGCTGAGGTTGGTGCCTGGGGCTAATCCCCCCTCAGCTTGTGGGTGCCCTGTTGTGGGGGTTGTATTTTTTTGCTTTCCAGGGTGTGTTTCCAGAATTGTTGGCACCCAGAGGTATTGGTGTCAACAAGCAGAACCAGCTACATGTACATGACTTGGATGTAACCAGCAAGAAGGGCCTGTAATCACCCGTGTTTGAGCTTGTAAGGCAGGTGACACAGTCACTCTGAGCTTGGGTCTCAGGTAGAGTGTGAGTGAAACTGTCCCACTGTTAATAGGGGAGCCTGCATCCCTTTTGCCTGAACATGCTCTCATGAACTTTCCTGCATTAGTCTGAATTTTTGCTGTAGGAAGGCAATGCCACCTGACAGTATGTTCCTGACCTGAAAGGGGTAGCATTTCCGTGGCTGAAGGCCAGAAACTTCTTCACTCGCAACACGTCATGTTAATAACCCCCTGAAGTTTTGTGCTGGTGTGGGGCCCAGCCACTGCCTCGGGGATCCCCCTTTGCCTGGCATGTGGGTTCTGGACTGTGCCGTGGGGCCCCCAGTGCCTGGCTTGAGAGTGACAAGGTTAGGCAGAGATGGGATGAGGAAGAAATACATGAAGGCCAAATTCTTCCCTGAGCCCAGCACCCAGCCTTTTACCCAGCGTGGTGACACCTGTATTCTGAGACCTTGGTTGCAGGCCCTGCTGCTTCCTCAGAAAGGCGGCACTTAGACAGAGTCTTAACGTGTGCAAAGGTAGGCTGGGTGAGGTGAGAACTGGCTGGAAGGACAGGGAGATAGCTAGCCGTGGACAGTGTGATAGAGAGCTGGATTAATGGGCACTGGCTCTGCCACCAGAGAGAGAAAGCACAGAGGTCATCCCATTCTTGTATTGGATCCTTTTCTCCAATATGGTTTATCAGTGAGCTGGTCAGTGAGGAGTTCCCACAGAAACACCTGATTGTTTGACTTGCTCCACAGAATGAGTGTGTGGCTGTGTTAGGCAACTAGGCAGCTCTGATGCGCCACCCCGCCCTCCACCCTGCACTTGTTTCCACTAACTTCAGCTAAGATTATCCTGCACAAAGTGTGTCCTTCTCCCAACTCACAGGTGAAAGAAACCCTGCAAAGCACAAGTTGCAAAAAGTCAGCCCAGCAAGGATTGGCCTGGAAGCATATCTCCTTATCCATTTTCCTGAAATCATGCTCTGGAGCTACTCCAGCCCTAGTGGAGCAGAAAGTCCAGCGCAGCTCACATGAGAAGCAAGGGTAAGAGAATCATTTGGTAGCTCAGAACTTGAGTGTTTCTGTTGCATTAAATTGCAGCTGGGGCACTGAGTGAGCCCAGCCACGAGACTGGGGACTCCACTAATTGACTACATTTACAGTAGATCTTAGTGACAGTGGGCAGACATCCTAGGAAAGACAAACCAGGAAGTGCTGCTGCCTGACAGGGGAGTGGGGGAACCCTCACAGCCTCTTCAGGTCAGCAGGAGGAAATTCAATGAGAGCAGGAGCTAGCTACAGGGGAAATTCCCAGTCCCTGCTACTCTAGGAATGGTCTCTTCTGGCAAGAAGCACAGCAGGGAATGGGGCAAGAGCACTCTATTCCAGACTTCCCCAGCAGAGAGTGCTGTAGAGTACAGGGCAGCAGTGGTGTCTGGGGAGCACCTCCACCCAGCAGCAGACTCCTGAGGTTGCAGGTCTGAGGGCCAGAAGAGAAATTCCCATCAATAGTTTTTATCTTGTTGTGTTTACAAGAGTGTTGGAAAATGATAGTCTCACTGTTTGTGAACCAGGGAGATTTTCTCTGAGAAAATGGCAAATTTCCATCCTGAATCAGGAGGCCCTGTTTCTCTTCTCATATTCTTTAGTAGTTCATGTCACGGCCCTTCAGTCTGAGCAGTTTTACAAATGTGCTGTGGAGATGAAAGCACCAGGGAAAGCTACTCAAGATCAAGTTGGAAAAGCTTTTAACTTTCAACTGCTACAGACAAAGAGAGAGGGAGAACACAGGGAATGGGAAAAGAAAGAGAGAAAGGAGAACAGACTTGTGAAAGAGACAGAGCAGAGAAGACAAATCACAACAAAACTGAGACTGAAAGGCAACAAGTAAATGGTAGAAAGAGAGAAAAAGCAGAGGGATGGAGAGAATAAAGAGAAGGGCTTGGGGCCCAGGGAAGGAATATAAGGACAAGGGAGAGTGCCACAGACTGAGTTGAGTGAGACAGTACAAAGGATTGGATAGATCAGTGAAGGGAGAATGAAGGGAGTGAGAAGCCAGATGAGGAAGAAATCCCCATGTAAGTCAAGGGAAAAGCAGCAGGTTCTAAAAAAGACTGACCAGGGTTTCAGTTGCTCTGAGAATTAAAGATGTGGCATCGAAGTGGAAGGGAAATGCCACAAAGTTTCAGGAATGATCTAGGGCTGCAAATGGAAGAGGGAGGGTGCCTGGAAGAACCCTGCAGAGGAAGCAGCCCGTGGAATGCTAATTCACCCTGGAAAGCTGGTTTTCTTCTTTCCATCCCTCTCTCTTTTGTGCCTTTGCCCCAGGTGTTCCCAGCCTTAAGCTCCAGTTTGAGCAGTCTGTTTCTGATGGGAGGCTATTCTTTGTACATTTCTGTCATGGAGGACCCAGAAAAGCCTCTTGGATCCCCTCTTTTCACAGCCCACCAGGACTCTGCTACGGTGGAGCTTTCTCCCATTCACCAGGGTCTCCATGCTACCTGTAGCCAGCTTCCCAAATCCAGGCCCAGAGGGTTCGATCCTTGCTCTGTCTGGTCTCCCTTGGGGGGGGGGTTCTTCCCTCCACGAGGGTCCCAGCCGCCCCAATCAGCTGTGACACTCAGCCAGTGGAGCAGTCAGAGGGTTTATTAGCAATCCACTTTGCACAGCAGCTAGGACAGTTGGCTCTCAGATCAACCAGGAGGGCAGATAGTAAACCCCCAGGACAAGCCCCGGAGGTCCTGCCCCTGCGACCTCCATCTTCCTTCCTCCCCTCTCTCCCCTTGGTTCTCCTCTCTGTCCAGCTGCCCTGCCCCTGGTCTAAACCGGCCACAACCTGTCACCCCCAGGGGGTCCAGGTAAGGTCAAACTAAGCCTCCTCCCCCCTAGGGCTACCTATAGTTATCACACCCCTGTGTCCCATCACCAGAATACCATCACCAAAGAACAGGAACAGAAAAGAAGAACCAAAGTAACCCAAGAGGTTTTCTTACTTCATCACATCTTCTCCCATGCATGGAAATTCCAGCCATCGTAAAAGGGGCTGTAGTAAACCCTTAGTTGGTGTCTGGGTGGGGAGGAGCTTGGCCTCAGGCTGACCACCACTTGTCCATGTAGAGAAGAGGGGGGACAGGGTCCTTGCTGGCTGGGCCAAGTTCCCCAGTCACAGGAAGAGAGCCCAGCCACATGCTTAGCACTATCAGCCCATGCAGTATGGGGATGGGGCTGAAGAAATTAACCTCTGCCTTCTCCAGAGAGTGAGCAACAGTGGAGCTAGAGGTCCGTGTCCTGTGGGGCTGGAGTAGAGCACCTACCACTCAGTGCCCAGGGGCCTACACATCTCACTCCCCAGAGAGTTATCAGCCTGGTGAGTACCGGGCATGTGCACATGCAGCCCCTTCCCAGTGCCTACTGTTCAGGTAGAGGGCTTCTGATCTCTGAGTAGCTCAGAGCCCTGAGCCCATCCCCAAAGGGTGACAAGGGGGCTGTTATGAGCTAAGAGTCTTCTCCATGTGCGGCTTGTGCAGGGCAGCCCTCAGCCTTTGCCAGGCACTTTGGCCAGCCCAGTTAGGCCCAGCTGTCTGTACAGCAGGCAGGGGCCAGGACAGGCCAAAGGTGGACTTTCCTATGATTGTGGCCTGGGCATTCTGGGCTTTGGAGTTAGTATTTTATGGGCCATAGATTTCCAAGTAAACCTAAGGAGGGAGGTCTCTGCTGGAAGACACCAGAGGCAGCAAGGCATCACTATGTCCCTACGAGAGTAGGAGGGCCTGGGAGCCCCACATGCAGCTGAGCGCTAGTCAGACTGGGGCCCTCTAGCTGAACAGATGTCCATGCCTCCTAAACTTTCCCAGGGTGCCCTGCCTGCACCTCAGTCATGTTCTGTTCCTGCGTGCCAGCACCCCTGGGAGAATGGGTGAGACCTCTCTCTGGGCTGTGCTGCTTGCTGAACACCAATGGAAGTTGATGCTCCCTGCTCATTGTTACCCATCTCCCCTTGGCCATGACATGGTCACATATCCTGTAGTTAGTACTGAGCCCGGGCAGAAGTTGGAGGAGAAAACTCAGGTGCTGCATGAAGAGGCACAGAGACACTAGGGGTGATGCCACTTCTGCTCATTCACTGCTGGATCCAGGGCCCCAGCGTCGAGCTGGAGTGCTGTGATCCTGGAGAACACTTCCTTCCTCTGGCCTCCTGTCATCTGAGATCAGTAAGGGTTCCATGCTGGGCACTTAGCTCCTGTTTCATGGCTGGATCCTGACAGGTGGTTTAGGGTGACTAGATAAGGTGTGAAAACTGGGACGGGGCTGGTGCATAACAGGCACTTATGTTAGAAAAAGCTCCAAGTACTGGGACATCTGGGTAGGCTAGGCCCTATGGGTAGTTACACTTCACTTCCCTATGACTCCTGCAAAGTCTTAATGAACCAGGTTTCTTCTTTGTTTTGGATCATAGCTACTGGGTATGTACTAGTCTGCTGTTCAGTGGCTCCCATCCCACCTCAAAGGTAGCAGCTTTTCAGTGTAAGAATGAATGCTCATCTTGGCATTGCGCCTTGCCCTTTGCAGTGACAGAAACTCAGCTGGGAGCGCTGGTAATGCAACCCCAGAGAGGTCCATGAGTTTGGCAGTTATTACTTTGACTCCAGCTCAGCTTTGGGGCTCCTTGCACCAAGTGCGAGTTCACCTCCATGCACAGGTTTGCTGGAACTTTGCTTCTAACACCTCAGTGCTGGCTCTGCCTGCCTGGGCCGGCCATGGTCTAGGGCTGTCTGTTGGGCTGCCCCTCTGCCTACAGCCTCCATGAAAGGGAATGGCTGAGCTATGGGATGGGGGGAGAGAATGTGACCCTTCCTCTGCCTGGGCCTCTCTCCTTTCAGAGCATGCTGGAAACAGCTCCTTGCCTGGGAGCTAGGCTCGAGCATGCCAGGCAAGAACTGTTGTAACGTGCTGGGCTAAGGCTAGGGCTCTGTGGTGCTGAGTGCTGCACTCACATACAAGGAAAAGCCTCATCCCTGTGCCAGAGAACTTGCAAGCTGCCAGCTGCCGATTCCTGTGGCATCTGGGCACCAGGAAGACAGTGTGGCTGCTGCTGCTTGTCCTTTTTTTTGCCAGCCCCAGGCAGAGAAGGGGAGGAGGGCCTGGAAGGGCTGCCTCCTTCTACCATTCCCTGCTGCCTCTGCCAGGGTCCATTGGTGGTGGGCAGAGAGGACTGGCCTGGCTTGGCAGCAGGAGGAGCACAGGCTCATATGTGCCTAGGCATCCAACGGTGCAGCTGCTCCAGCTTGTGTGGCAGCAGAGCCTCTTCCTCGCAGGAGCACCAAGTGGTGTGGCCATCTTCCTTCTCCACTGTGCAAGCCCCCTGTCCCCCTCAGACTGTGCAGAATCATGCCCCATGGCTGCCTGGTTCTGGGAGTCCATAGGGGTGAGGGGGGTTGCACATCAAGGGTCCCCCCCCCAAGATCACACAGCAGTGGCCCCCTGCCCTGGCTTGCCGCATCCCACCAGCCCTGATGTGTTTGGCTGGGGGCAGACCCTGTGCCCCGAGTAAGAGTTTACAGACATGATGAGGTTGAGGGTCATGGGGGAGGCTTGGGAAACAGGCAGGCAATGGGAGGAGGGGAGTGGGGAGCAGGAGAAGACTGCAGGGGGAGGATTGGGGAGCCGGGGCAGGCGGTGGCAACGGGCTGGGGGCGCGGGGCCTGGCACAATCACCCCGCGTGCTGGGCGCGCAGAGGCCGGAGGCTGGAGCCCGGCAGCGCCGCCTTCTCGGCGTCTCCAGCAGGGGCCGTGCCGGGCTGGGCTCCGCGCTCTCCCGCCCTTCCCAGCCACACTTCAGTCCGCTCCGGCTCCGGCTCCGGCTCCGCCGCTCGCTGCCGCGGGAGCCGGGCTTCTCCTCCGCGCCGCCCCGAGGGGAGCGTCCCGGGCTCCGGCGCCAGGAAGGGGCGATGCCCCGCCGCCGAGCCCCGCGGGATGCAGGGGGAGCCCGGCTGGGGAGGACGGGCTCGGAGCCGCTGGCCGAGGTAAGAGCCGCCGCCGCGGGTGAGTCCCCGCCGGCCCGCCCGGCCGAGCAGAGCCCCGGCTCTCCGCAAACTTTCCTGCCGCTCCGTGCGGGGCCGGGGTGCGGGGGCTGAATCCCTCCAGCGGCCCCGTGTCCAGGTGAGCCAGGTGGGCGCTGGCCTGGCAGTCTGTGCTGCCGGTGGGGTGAGGAGCTGGGCACAAACTCATCCGTTTTGATCTCCCACCCTCAGGGTGGAGCTGCCCTGATTGCAGGTTGGGCCGTGATCCCTCTGGCTGGGCAGCCGTGGATTTTGCGAGGTGGTAGGGTTTGGCAAAGGGCTGTCTCTGCAAGCGCAGGGGCTCCCAGGCAGGCTCTGTTGGACAGTCCTGTGCCCAATGTGTGCGGCACGGATGACCCCTGCCGCCTTCATGGGCTGCATACCGGCTCCTTTGCCGCTGTGGAGCCAGGAAGGATGCAGCCTGGGGTGTGCTGGAGCTAGAGCCTTGGCATGACTTGGGAAGCTGAAGTGAAAGTGAAGCAGATGAGTTGTTCTGGCAGTGCCCACCGTCCGGACACTTGGGAGGCTTGGTCCTGGGACGTTGTCACAAGAATCTCAGTGCCTGTCCAAGGGTTTCTAGAGCACCCACCCCTGCAGCACCTAGGCTTTTTAATAGCTGCAGTTCACCTTTAAGCTGTCTTATCCTTAAATGAATCCATCTGAGATTCTTGTACTCAGTTCTTCTTTGCTGCTGTCTAAGCATGAGAGTTAAATGACCTACCTATTCCACTGACCAGGATCAGGACACCTCCTGCCAACCCGCCGAGATTGGTAAATTTGCCCCTTCTAAAGGGAGCCCCTGGCTTATGCTTGTTAATAGCAGGGTCTGCATAACACTGCATCCCAAGGGCCTCCGGGACGTATCTGGTTCCTTTCAGCAGAGCCATTGTCTTCCATCAGCTGAAACCACGGGTCCTAAACAATGCCTAACAGGCACCTGCAGACTGGGGTGTGTGCTGGGACCAGCAAATGCCTGACCTGGGAAAGGCCTGGCTTGTCCTTTGTGCCCAGCTACTGCCGGTCAATTGGGACCCAGGGCTGCCTACAACTTAGTGTGCTTCCCTTACAACCCTCGCCTTGGGGGACTTCTGCAGTACCACCTGGTACCACAAGGGGAGGAAGTGACAGAGTGGCTGCCCTAAGGCTGCATCTCCTTCACTTATGTCCTTGGTAACGTTCCTTGAAGTTATTTTCCCCCCCTATTTTTAATGTATGTTTCTTTAAAAGCCTGTTACCAAAATGTAGATGTGAATAGCAGCAAGCATGAGCCACACACTTGCATGAAGTTCAAACAATAAACGATGAGCTAATGCATTGTAAGAGTGGGGGCAGAGTATGGGGACTGTGCAGTCAGGTTGCAATCAGCTCCTGAATGTATTTGGACGGCCTGAGGAACGAGAGTGACAACACTCGGGTCTCTGTAATCACATGCCTTGGAGGTTACGGCCTCAGCTGTCATTTTAGTCCTGCTGGCAAAATTTCAAATGCAAACTATTTCCCCAGGTCCTGCTTCAATCACTTGTGAGAGCCTGATATTTACCAAGTGTTTGAAACCTGCAGATTCTAATTTAGTAGATTATGGACTCTGTTTGCCAGGAAGCTCAGCGTAGATGTAGCATCAGGTTGTGCTAAAATTTCTTTCTTAAAACCTGTAGATGCTCCCCCACTTCCTTATGGAAAGTATCTAGAGCATATGTGCGGCAGACCCTTCTTCAACTCCAAGTTAGAGGTCATGGCCATTTTACATCATGTTTTCAAAATCCCCAAAATAAACAGTTCATCCAGACTAGTAGATTTGGGTACTTTATGCTGTAAAAGCAGACAATGAGACCTCTTGCATATTTCTTTCTGGGCTGAAAGCTTCTGGGCAGTATTCCACCCCCAAAGTTGTTTTTCTGTCTCAGTGACAAACCCCTGGAAATGTTGATATGGTCTCAGGTTAAGGACTATAGCAAGAAGCAGAATCCACTAACATCTGAACAAGGCAGATCAAATTCTGCCCTGATTTACATGCTGGGCAACTCCCATTCAGTTCAGGGAGATTGAGAACAGAGTGATCTGGCTTGGGTTCCTTGGGATGTCAACAATTCACAGCATGTGTTTAAAAAAAAAAATCACCATTTGATATACAGTAAATACCAGCTTTGCCCCTGCAATACAAATCAAGCACTTGCTCTTTGCTTTTCGTGCCTGACACTGAATAGTGTGAGATGTGGATTTCAAACCCCAGGCAGAGGAACTATGGGTAACATCAGGGCCATTTTAAAACCATCCTTTATGTGAAATTGGCAAATCTCACAGAAATGTGGCAAAAGGCCTCTGTCAGGTGAAAGAATATATAGAAACAACATTCCCTACCTCTGTTCCAAATAACACCTGGGGCTAATAAAACTGGGTATTTAAAATATCTAAAGAGCCAGTTGTGCAAATGGTCACATATCCGAATAAGAATTTTCTGGATCAGGCCCTAATTTACTGTTTACCCTGTATGCTGTTTTGTTGGGTTTGGATTTCTTTCTGTTTGGCCAATGAAAAACAGACTAGTTTGTTTTACTCCTATTTATCATCAGTTTCTAAAAATTAAATTTCTAGAAATTTGTCATCTTAGGCACTCGTCCAAGGCAGCAGGATTTGGGTTGTAAACAATCCAGGGAAATCTTTGTTTGTTTGAGAAACCATTTCCTGTCCATTGACTCTTTATTTTATTTGCATGGAGGTATTAAGTGTTCTTAAAGCTTCCTGGTAGGAGTCGCACATTTTAGGTCAAATTTGACCTGACATTCCTTTAAATTATAGTTAGAGAATTTTCAAATAATACTTTGTGCATTCTGATAACCCATGCTTGAGAACAGGTCAAAGGATGCAGTGTTGTAGCTGGGTGACCAAGTGTCCTGATTTTATAGTGATAGCCCTGATAGTTGGGGCTTTTTTTTTTTTATCTAGTTGCCTATTACTCCCCACCCCCATCCTGATTTCTCCCACTTGCTCTCTGGTCAACCTTGTGGTCATACTTGCTTCTCTTGGTTGGCCTTTGCATGATGTTTGTATGTGTATATGTGGGAAGTGTGTGAGCATAAGTAGGGGTTTCTGCTGGTGAAGTTCCCATTGTGTCTCTCTTTATACACAGGTGCATCATGTGTAATATGTAACAACGTTACTACAGATGTGTCGATAGACATGTTGACATACAGGTTAATTATGTGGCTTTATAAGGAACAATACATCAAGGTGTGAGATGGTATGGGATTCCTTGCATTTGTTGTGTGGATTGTGTGATCTCTAAAGTGTCTTTGAGGTTGTTAGGGAGTGTGGCTTCTGGGTGAAGAATGGGTGATTGGAGGGGTTTGTGGCCCAGCCGTATGTACTTGGTCCCTAGATCTTGCTCCACACTTCCAAATGGCATTGCCCTGTGCTCTGGGCTGGCTTTAGAGGCTCAGCTAGGCACTGTGACTATACCTTTCCATCCGGGTCATACAAATCACCCTCAATCTACTTCCTTTCTCAGTGGTGACTGACCAGCTGGCACAGGCTGTGGTGTGCCCCAGTTGTTTCCTCAGGAACCTGGAGCTGAGACTCCACAGCTGGGAGGGAGATGGGGAGAGCTGGTGCCTTCCTTTGCCTTCTGGATCCTTTCACCCAGGGCAGCTCTGTCCTGGGTGACTTTGTTTCCCCTTGTTTCCTTGAGCAGTTGGTCTCATTTGGGGTTGGTGATGGTACTAGCCCTGGCGCTGCCTCAGCACAGATGGAGCCTGCATTTTGCCTGCTTGTTACAGCAGCACTGAGTCGTCCGTCAGTCTCTCTCCCTACATCAGCTCAGGGTACTAGTGCAGCCTGCCTGTTAACATTAATGCAGGGTGGGCATTTGCTGCCTGCTCACCTCTGCAGGGATTTACATCTTCTGGGGCTTCAGGTTTGTTCATCGGAGTTCGCTGCTGAGGACTGGGCTGGGGCTTGTGGATGCTAAGCCAAAGACTCCCTGGTCCCATCGGTAGCCACTCCAGGGATCCCTTGCCCAGGATTTAGAATCTTTGTTATGTTTAATCATGACATTTTATTATGTGCAAAGTCTGGACAAAGAGCCAGGGAAACGTGCAGAGATAATGCATTACAATTGTTTTGTCTTCTCTCACACGGTGGTCTTGCTTACAGAGACTGCTTCTGACTCCCTTCAGTCTGTCTTTGTATTGCCATCATTTCTTTCTTTCAATCTGTGCCCCCTTGGTGGGGAGGTTGGGTGGCTCAGTGCTGAGGTGCAGGGAGCAGCTGTTTGTTGGGTGGCCTTGGGTGGTGCTGGATCATTAGCCTTCTTAATACACTTCCAAGTCTGCAGTTCAGGTAGCACACAGGGCGGTCTCTGTTGCCAGCCACAGCCTTCTGAGAATTAACAACAAAAATCCTGTGGCACCTTAAAGACTAACAGATGCATCTGACAAAGTGGGTTGCAGCCCATGAAAACTTATGCCCAAAGAAATTTGTTAGTCTTTAAGGTGCCACAGGAGTCTTGTTGTTTCTGCAATATACAGACTAACATGGCTACCCCTCTGAAACTTCTGAGAATAGCTTTTCCTCTGCTCCAGGCCAGAGGAGAGATGTGCAGGCTGTTCCCTCTCTGGTCAAGGAGCAAAAACTTGTGAAATTAGCCTATGGAAGCTTTGGCCTTCCTTTCCTAATCCCACAAGCCTCGCAGAGCCCAGTGGAAGATGGGTGAGGGGTATCTGTTGAAGCCACAGATCTGCCTTGGAGACACTGCTCCTGAGAAGGCACTGGCAAGCCCTGAGTGGATCTCACGTGGAGACCAACTTCAGGAGCTGGCTGCTGGCTTAGGGACAAGCTGCGCTGCTGGAAGCTGCACCTCCTAGTATAAGCAATATCTAGAGAGCGAGAGAGGTGGAATTTACCCATGGGGGGGGAAGAGGGGGTTTCCCTGCAGTGCAGGGGCCAGGCCTGGGATGATTCACATTCCAAGTGAGCAGTTAAATAGGGATGCTGAATTTTAGTTTCAAGTGTCAATTTTTAGAGCCTAAGTGTTGCCTCTGTGGATCAGCGCCTAGGGCTTGGGAGTTGAACCTCATCTCCCTCCTCTAGCGCAGACTGCCTGTGTGACTGTGAGTCAGGCACTTTGCCTTTCTGAGCTCCAGTTCCATCTGTGGAAAGTGGATAAGAGCCTGCACTGCTGAATAGAGGTGTGAGGATAAATACACTAAAGACAGTGAGGTGCATAGATACTGCAGTGTCAAGGGCCACTAGAGAATCTGAGAGAAGGACAAACACATGAGGGAGGTCATCGTGCCCCCATGCTGCCTGTATTCAGAGTCCTGGACTCCTTGTTCCTGATTCAGACCATGTCAACTGCCAGCATCAGACCTGGTGCTGCAGGATGACCACTGCCCTGAGGCCTTTGCAGGATTCGCTGGGCCAGGAAAACTCAGTAGAGAAAACTTGTCATCTGAGTTCCTGTCCCACTGATCTGCTCATCTTAGCAAGCTCATGCTGCAATGACACAGTGACACAGCCTGGCTGACGTGACTTAGGCTGTTTGCATGAGCTAAAGGCTGTGGGCTGAAGTGCTGAAAGAGTTGGTCTTGGATGGATCCTGTGTTGCATCCCACAGGCCTGGTGTTCCAGCCAGAGGGAGGGGTTGCCTGTGAAGCCTGTGCTCAGGTAAAGGCTACAGCAATCCTTGCAATGTTGGATTAGTTTGTACCCTTCCCAGGGATTTCCAGCCAACAGGAACCCAGTCACTGAGATAGACTCCACTTTAGCTCCTGTACAATGAACCCTTTAGCTATAAAATTGACTTACGGGCAAAGTGCCTATTAATCTTAACAGGTGAACACAGACAGGGTCTGGCACTCAGAGGAGAGAGTGTACTTCAGGGGTCCAGGATGATCATCCCAGTCCAGGGCCCGGGCTCAGTTCTGTTGGAACAGGAACGGAGCAGTTTGTGCTGGCGATGGGATAGAGCCTATTGATTTCTTCAGGTATGCTTGCTGGCTGTGTGTCTGCTTTGTTAAAGCATGAGCTGATGTCTCCTGGGCAGAGCTGAGGGCCTCATGCTCTCCATGTTGGATGGGGTGTCAGTGGGGTCCTGAAACTAAAAGAAGTAGGATTTGGACTTGGAGCCAGCTAGTGAGCTCATCTGTGTGGAGGGTTCAGTACTAGCTATAGCATTACCTGACGCAAAGAAGCTGCGTGGCTCCGGGCTGAGGCATTACTGGCAATTCAAGCTCTTCAGGGATTATTGTGGTGCTGCCAAGCCAGGTGATGGTTGTTGCACACTTGCCTGGGAGAGTTCATGCTGTGCTGTCTTTTTCTGTACGGCCCCCTCACTGCTGTTTGTTCCATCATTGATTCCTCTCCACCCACATCCATAGAGTTTAAGGGAAGAGATTTTGAGATTTCTGTCCTCTCATCTTTTCTTGTTAGCTTTGCTTCACTTTGCTCCATTGCTCTGCTCTGCTCTGAGTGCTGGGAGCTCTTCTGCCGCGGCTTTGCTAATCTCACCCTAATTAACTGCAGCTGGTGGAGTTAATGACTGTAGGTGACTGGAAACCTGGGGGTCTCAACTCACCTGAAGTTGCTGATGACCACATGCCTTCAGCATTTGGAGAACCAGCCAATCACATGAAGTGAAGAGAGTCACCATAGAAACATCTCAGCAAGTAACTGAAGCAGCAAGTAACCAAACCTATATTAACAATGTGATTGTGTAGACATGAGCACAGACCCACAGTAGATACAGGTAGACAGACAGACACACATGACCCCTTTGAACACAAACACTACAAACTCAGAACAAGCAGCAGTTGGAGAAAATGAAATGTTGAAACAGTATTTTGGCAAATCAGAGCTTCCTCAAGGCCTGCATTACAACACAATACCCAGAGAAATACGCAAGGAACCCAGTGCTGGAGCTGCACCCATCTGCACTGACAAAGACCTAACAGGGCAAAGCCATCTCTGCCCTATGGTGCGTGCTTGATCGCTCTGTCCTCAAGATAAACGTTAGATCTGCTACCAACCACCAGAGGCCTGCTCTGTGTCAGCATGCAGCAGAAACCTGAGTGCTTGGAGTCTCATTGGGGGTGAGCAATGTCAGCGAACCCTCAGGGACAAGTAACTTGTTTCACCATTGGTCCCCTATTCCCTTTCCTGGTCTTCTGTTCTGGGCTATGATTGGTGCAGGCTCAGGAGGTTGCTAGAGCCTGCAGAAACCAGGGTCCAAGATCCTGGAAGGGAGGCCTAAGACTTGTGGGATGGGGAATAATCCTGGGAGCACAGTGAGAGTTGAGGAGGGAGAAAGCCCTTGGGAGGGAGGCAGGTGAATGTCTGGCTTCCCTCTGGTGGTTTGAGTCCATCAGTCCACAGAGGTTTGAGAAGAATGAATATTGACAGGCGGGCACAAGGGTTGAGTCTATTACTGGCGCAGGAGAGCACGCTACCTTGAGTGTCTCCCCACTGTTGCCTTGTCCCTGAGAGAGGATTGCCCCAAAAGAGACTAGGCCTGGCCCTTGGTCTTTCATGCCTCCCCTTCCCCCAGACAGAGTGGGAGGGAGGCTCCTTGACTTTCTGAGGGAGCCTGAGACTGGAGCAGAATGCCCCTGGCTGTGGGTTCTCCAGACCAGATGGGCTGGGGGTCTGCTCTTTCTCTCTTCACCCCTGTTTCCCTTCCTTTGGTACAATATATGTTCCACAGCAAGCATCTCCACCTGAGAGTCTGCGTTGGGGATTATCTGCCCCATTCCCATGGCAGCTGCTCCCTAGAATCCCAAATTCTGGTTGTCAATGATCCCTTTCACTGGTGATCACACCTCAACTCTGTGTTCCAAACCCTGGAGGAATCCTGCAACCCACCTCTCTTGTTTGCCCCTTCCCCCAGCAAGCTTGTCACTCCTAACCAGCAGCAATTGGAAGTGAGCCAGTTTCAGAACAGGACTGAGAAGTCGCATCAGATCCCATGCCTCGTCTGCTCCCACTGACCCTCCTCCCAAGCCGTCCATACTCCTGACCCCCTGCCATTTTTTCTGCTTGGACATTCATGTTTTCCAGTCATCTAGAAAAGTTTCTCTGGCGTGCAGGGGCCCAGCAATGCAGCCCCAGCCACACCTGCCATGTGCATAAAGCTAAGCAGTAGTGGAGATGTTTCTTTTTGCCTCTCCTTGTCGGAATCCAGGGCTTTGTTGCAGCAGAATCAGGGAAACACTTTGTGCTTGTTATATTGAGCATGTCCCTTTAACCCTTTGTGGGTGGCTGGCTTTCACCTCATCAAAAGATCCTGTTGGATTTAATAGGGGGGAAAACAGGTCAGGTTCTATCATTATTAAATAGACGCTCTAAAGCAACCAACGAATCTGGTGACACTTTTAAAGACTAACAAATTTATTTATCACATGAGCTTTGCGGGAGAGAATTTCTCTTTGTCAGATGCCTGAAGATGGGGAACTTACAGAATTTGCATGTTCCCCATCTTCAAGCGTCTGATGAAGTGTGATTCTTTCCCACAAAAGCTCATACAATAAATAAATTTGTTAGTCTTTACAAATGCCACCAGACGTCTTGTTTGTTTTGCTAGGCTTGACTGACACGTCTACCCCTTTGAAAGACACTATAGAAGTGTCTGGAGGTTGCATCAGGAATGACCTCCCTGCTCCCAGTTTGGAAAGTCTACACGATCTTTCCTTATGACTCTCTGGCTCTTTGGTTGGGTCAATGTGTGAAACTTCTCTACCAGTTCTGTCCCATGGAGAAACCAGGGTCTGATTTTTGTGCTTCTCTGTTGGGTTATGTCTTCTTCAGCCACAACATTCAGGAGAAAAGGCTGTCCTGTGCTGCACTTTGTGCTCCCTGATGTGTCCTGGTGCTGCCCCGCCCTAGCGCAGGCATCTGCTGTGGGAAACTGAGCACCCATCAGGTACATGAATGCCTAGAAGCCCCTTGCTCCAGGCCCTATTGTGCTGCCGCAGGAGGCAACGCAGCCCCTGGTGCTGTTAGAGCAGGTTCTTGCTTTTCTTTACCACAGCAGTCTCATGCTGAGGAGCTGTGAGCTTTTTCAAGGAGGGCTTGGGTCCTTTCCCTGCATCCCATGCACCAGCAGAGGGAGCCACACTTCCTTATTTCATGCTCAGGCTGACATTCCAATTAATGTATTAATTTGCAAGGGACAGTCAAATGTGAGACTTGAACTCAGGTTCTCAAACAGGTGGGTAGGAACTGTGACAATCCCACTAAGCCAGGGGTCTCAAACTCAAATCACCATGAGGGCCGCATGAAGACTAGTCCAGGGCTGCATGAGGACTAGTGCATTTGCCTGAGGGCCATGCCACTGAAACCTTTTCATACAACAATATTGCAAATATCGTTAACGATAATATCATTGCAGACCACAGGAAATAGTTTTAGGGGCTGCATGTTTGAGACCCCTGCATTAAGCTGACTGTCACATGGGGAATGTGTGTATACTTCAACCAATGCCCTCCCCTGCCTTATCACCATAGCCTGGGCTTGGGCTGGTCCCTCTGGCTGACTCAGGTGCATCCTGGCTTTTGGGAGCTGTGGATGTGTGTAGTGTGCATGGGGTGTGAGTGCTCCCTGTGGGTGCGTGTGGAACAGGCCTTGCTTTGCCCAAGCCCAGCTAAAGGATTAACTGAGACGAGAGAGAGCAGGTTGAAGGTAGGTGGCCACTATGCCTGAGTGGTAGTCCACGCTGCAGTTTCCACCTTTTGGCATTGCTCAATGTTTGAGGCACAGAGAGCTGTATTCAAACTCTCTGAATGGGCTAACACTAGCAGAGTAGTGATGGATGTGCCTTTAAGAACTCTATCCTAAGACGCCATTGACAGGTTTATTTGGAGAGAGAGAGAGAGTGGGGTCCAGCAGAGACTGATCCTAGACCTTTCATTCCAAATTGATGAGCAGAGTTTGGCTCTGTGCCAGAGTGCTTTGGTTAGAGATGGATGGGTTGGTCTGTGAGGCTTTTGGAGTGAGCACAAAATAAATGAGCCAGATGCCCTTCACAATCATGGTATGCCAGACAGTGCCTGAGAGCTGTTGCTGCACCCATGCTTTCCAGGGCTCTGCTGTTCTGGGGAGCAGAGGGCTGGTGGGTGCCACCCAGCTCTGGCTCCATGCATTGGGGGTCTGAGAGATAGTGATATTTGTTTGTTAGGTGCCCTCAGAGCAAGAGGCGATGCATCCCTGCCCTGCAGAGCTTCACAGAACAGAATGCTCCCAGACTGCCCTGGAGCAGGCTATGCTCATTTCCAGAGACCTTCCTGATTGGTTAGTGAGCTGGCTTGGGGCTACACATAGACATGATGGACCTGGTCCTCATCTGATGGAAATCAGTTTTCAGTCCATTGTCTCTGGTGGAGTTACACCCTTTGGCACTAGCTGAAGGGCTGGCCAAGGATCACCAGGTAAATACTTCCATCTATTTGGAATCAGCTGTGGCTGCTTCCCCATGTAATTGGATCCTTTAGTCTTCCGTGGTCCATGGATCTGTATGCAGAGCTCCATGGACAAGCTGCATGGCATGGCTATTTCAGTGTGTATTCTGCCTTGTGAGTCAGAAAATTGTCTTGGGTTTCCAGGCCAAGCCAAGGAGAGCTGAGTTTTTGTTTGTGACAGGTGCTGCCCTCATTGACAGGAGCCAGGATTGGTGCTAAATGAAAGCCATGGGAAGGTTGGGATTGTTTGAGGGCCCTGAGGCTGGGATGCAAACCTCAGCAGCCCCTAGGTACTCAGAGCTGGGCTCTGGGCCTCATTCCCATGCTCCAGGGAAGTTCCTGTATTTCCCACATGTGCACTCAGAGGGTGTGTAGGCAATTCTTTCTCCCTCTTTCTTCATTCTTGTCTGGACCTGGTGCCTCCCAAGTGCTTATAAATAGAAATAATGACAGTCTCTCACTGACTCTCCCCCAGCCTATGGGGAACTGGCATGTTTAATTTCTGGGATTTGTGTGTGTCAGTGAGGGGGTGGGGCTGTCTGTCCGCACAGATCTTTATGAGAAAAGCTGTGTTTCAGAGCTGAGGTCTGCATTCAGCTCTAGATGTGGAGAGGCCTGGGGTGCCTTCTGTCTTGTGGCAGCACTGCCCATTGCTGAAGAATGACTCCCAGGTGAATTCTGGAAATACAGCAAAACAGCTCCGGCATTCATAGTCCTCCCCTGACTGGTGGACAGCGTCGTCCTGGTGGAACATAGCTGGCATGGCCTGAGCCCATGGAGAGGTAGAAAAATCAGACCACAGACCTTGGACTGTGCCTGGAGTGGAGTGTTGTGAGCTCCCAGTGACCTGTAATGCTGAGCATAGGAGTTGCTGTCTTTGTACTGGGGTAGCATTTCAAGATCTCTGGCTTTGCCCCTCCGGACCCTGACCTGTAATAGTCAGGTGTGGAGGGCACAGGTGGGCGTGTGACAGTTTGACTAGCTGCAGTTGACAGCAGCACCAGAGCTCTCAGGACTCCACAGTGTTTGTGGGTGCCCAGGAGGAGCCCACGGGGCTGATCACCCCCCAGCAGCACAGCCTCAGGCGAGCCTGGGCATTGCCAGAGCCAGCTGCTCTGTATCCAGGAGCTGCTCTCTAGAGACGCAGGGTAGGGTTATCAGATGTCAGGCAAAAGGAGGACATGTCCTCCTTTTTACCTTTATGTCCTCCGTCTAGCACGCATTTTAAAAATACATGATTTTGTCTGGCTTTTTACTTATAGGGGTTAAAGTATGCTGGAATGCACCAGAACACCCTATTTTTAGGGGGCAAGCGTTCCAGGGCCCCTAAAACCAGAAGAATATTACATTAATACTGCATTTTCTCCATGTGTCCTCCAATGTCCTTCTTTTTGTACATCCCTGTCCTCCTTTCCATGCTTTGGTATCTGGTAACCCTGCGCAGGGCGGCTATGCTAACTCTAGCCATGGGCTGATGTTGAGCAGCACAGAAGAGAGGACTGAGCCAAGTGATGGTTTCTGTGGGCTGGCAAGTGCCTGAAATGGCTCTCTGGGCAGCAGTCCTGTCACCGGCACTGTTTGTGCCTGGCTGCTCCCACTGGTACACAAGACTTTGAAGGGCCTTCGCTGGTACATTTGCACAGAACAGAGATCTGGGAACTTTAGTGTGTGAGGTCTACAGATATCACATCAGCTCGAGAGTGATATGGGGGCGGGAAGAACCAACGGAGCAGCCCTGGGAAGAGGGAGCAACAGGGGGCACAAGGAAACAGATAAAGAGTGTGACAGAGAACAAAGCCAGGGAGGAGTGGGATGTTGTGACCGTGTGAATGTGTATGCTCGCAGAAGGGAGTGATTCCCAGACACTTTCTCTAGCGCTCAGCTAGAATGTAGCCAGGCAACACAAGAGAGAGGAGGGGCTAGCTGCCCCAAGGATGTGACTGGGGTCTCTGACATGCAGGCATTAAGGGTGGTTAGTCCCTTCTGCTACTTGGATTGCCATGGCTATATTGTGGTTCTGGCACTCTGGCTTGATATGAGCTAGGGTGGGTATGTCTCATTAAGCTGAGACTTGCTGTTCCAGCTCCATGTGTAGATGCAGCCTGAGAGGGCATGCAGACAACATCCATTGAGTGGCATGGGAAGCACCAAGTTCATTCGGATAATGGTGGCTCAGTGGTCATGGGATGTCTCTGTGAATTAGTGCAGTTAATTTGGGCTACAGGTGGGTTCAGGTTTTGGGATAGCTGGTTCAGCGTGGCCGTGACCCATGAGAGGTGAGCAGGTGCTGCTGGTTAGATCTGAAATCATCTGAAGGGAGTAGGATGTAGTGCACAAGTCTCTAGCTTGGCTGGAGACTGCTGTTTTGAGCCTTTTCCCTCTTTCCTTTCCTTGGTCCCACAGCTCCCATGGTGTGTCAGTGCAGGTTGCTTTTTTTGTCTTCTTGCCTGGCGAGTTTGCAGAAGTATCCACTTGTGGCTAACACAGATGCAGCTGGTGACCTTTTTGCCACCAAGTCGCTGACTGTGCTTGGACAGGGCAGAGCAACATTGGGTTAACCAGTGGGATCCTGCATGCACCAGGCTCCCTTCAGCCCTGTGCTGGAGCTAGCAGTGGGGGAGATCAAGGCTAGGAATGGGTAAAGGGTATTTGGTTGTTACCAACCTCCATCCCCAGAAGTCTGCATTAAGCAGTGCAAGACTGTCACAATCAGGCAGGCTGTGGATTTGCACTTTCTCTCTTCACACGCACATGTGCACATCCCTCCTTGTCCACAGACACAGACTCCTGGCATTGTTCCCTCTCACTCACTTTGCTTTTCTGCTCTCTGTTGCTACAGCAGTCTCTCTTGTTTGATCCCCCTGTGTTCTCAAGGCTGCTCCCTGGCTCTCTCCTCGTTGTATCATTCTCTGATGTTTGATAGTAATAGTGGAATTCACAAACAAAGCCCTGATGTCTCAGCTCTGTGCAGGTGCATCTGCAGAGGCCCATCAGAGCTGGCAGGATGAAGGGAGAAGAGTTGCACCCTTCCTTTCCCTGTCATTTGGACAGGGAGAGGGAGGAGTTTGTTAACAACTGTCCCGCATGAGGTACCCTAAGCCCAGCTCTGCATCTCTTGCCACTTGTGCACTTGCCACTTGGTTGTTCACAGAGCCCCCAGCTTTGCTCTTTCTGCTTGTGACTTGGTAGCCAATGTTAAGTTAAAGCCACCTAGAAGGTGTCTTCCCTACAGGGCTGGGCCTGTGCAAGCACATCCCAGGTACCGGTTAGACATGATGGCACAGGTTAGCCACCAGAGTACATGCCTGCCCAGGCCCCTAGGACTCCATCCACACACCAAAAGATCCTCTAGCTACAGAGCTCAGAGTCCAGGTGAGTTGACTGGCTCGTGCTACAGTGTGCAAAATTGGAGGGTAGATGTTTGGGCTGGGGCTGGAGCCCAGGTGCCAAGATCCTGGCTGCTTGTCGGGTTTCAAAACCCAAGTCCTGCGAGTCTGAGTCAGTTGACCTGGGCTCTGAGACTTGCTGCTGTGGGTCTTTTTGCCTTGTAGACACAGTCTTGGGACCTATTTGGGCTGCTAGCCTGTGCAGAAATCTCCTAGCCATGTCTACATGACTCTCTTACCTGTGCTAGCATAGGCAGGACTGTCTGTGCTGCAATCGCATCTTCCCCATCCCCTTAGGATCTGTTAAAGGCTTCCTCCACCAGCTCTGACTCTTCTTTCAGCTGCATTTGTGCACTTTGGTCTCTGCTAAGAGCTGCTGTTTTGCTGGATTGTTGAGTGTCTGGGAGGGAGAAAGGAAATCAGTATTTCCTGCTGTACAGTGAGATTGAGTCTAGTCTTGCACATGTAGAGCTGAACTGTAGTTTCTCAGCAGGAGTGTCCTTGGTGGCCACTGGCTACTAGGCAGTCTACACACACAACAGGGCAGGGAATGGAGGCAGAAGTTCTTACTAAAAGATTTTTGACCCAGTTGGTAGAGTAACTTTGGTGAGTGGTCTCTGACTTCAGGTAATGCTCGCAGACCACGGGGCCATGTCAGCTACAGATAGTCTCACACATGCCGCTTTGCGCTGCTACTTCATTGAGCTACCTGTGAATCTGCCTCTGCAGTAGGGAAGGACCTTGATGAATTCATTAGAGAAGTTTGAGGGTTAATCCTTTCTTCACTCTTTATGTCCTTCCTGAATTTTGCCCCCTTTCCATGTTGATCTCCATGGGGTTTGCTTGGATGAAGCTGAGCCAGGACTGCAGCCTCCATCTCATGTGGAGAGGTTACTCTGGTGACATCATGTTGTCCCTTCTTGCTGCATCACCTGGATCTCAATGCTTGTGTGTGGAGTGTCTTGCTGTGAGCTGGGCCTGGTAGAGAACAAGCAGCAAGGTCATAAGTCGTGTCACTGCTCACTCCTGGGGCCACCTGCTTCCTGTAGACCTCGCAAGTCCTCCATGAAGAAGAGTTCATGCTAAGGCAGTGGGCTCATGCACCAGTTTGGTGGCTGCTCTTGCAACAGCATTACCCTCCTTGTTGGGCTGATGTTACATCATGATGCTGTAAAGTGACTTCACTACCTGATGCTGTACCAGTGATGCAGATGTGCTTGGTATTGGGGGGTGTGCAGTCTTGGGTCCCCTCCTGACTGCACAGTGTCCTGCAGAGCTGCAATAAGCACCCTGTCCTGAGAAAGCCTTTTACCTCCACTTACAGCAGAATGCTTAAGGAAAGCTTTACCCAAAATGACCCTTCTTACTTATTGAGCATCCAGGACCTTTGGCCTCCTTCTGGTCCTGTCACTGCTGGGTAACTGAGTGTCACTGACGAATGGTTTGACCTGCATCTTTCTTATCTAGGCTCTTTAAGGTCAGAGGTGCCAGCCACCTGCAGGCACCCTTGTGACCTCTCCAGGCAAGGGGAATCAGATACACTTTCCAAGGAAAGCATCAGTTTTTGCTCTGGCCAATAGACCATTCTTTGAGTGCTTGCTCCTGTCCATTCCAAGCAGGTGTGTACCTGTGCGTGTGTGTGTGTGCGCGCACGTGCGCCGCATTCACCGTTTGCTGGAGAGTTTTCCCTCAGTAGTAGCAGTAGGGTTGTCAGCTACAGTGCCCCCTGGAGTTGCTCCTCCATGGCACTCGAAATAGGGCCCTGCTGACACTCCACCTACTCAGTTGCCCTTTACTGGCCTTGAAGGTGAGCTGGAACTTGGCTGCTTTTGCTCAGTAACCGCTTTTCCACTATTGGTTGTTCTTAAGTACCTGTAAATAGTGAGATTGTTAGCATAGTTTAGTTTAGCTTAACAAACAAGGAGTCCTTGTGGCATTTTTAAAGACTAACAAATGTATTTAATGCATGAGCTTTTGTGAGAGAAAATCCCACTTCCTTAGATGCTTTGAAGAAGTCTGACGAAGTGGGATTTTCTCCCACGAAAGCTCATGTGATAAATAAATTATTGATCTTTAAAAGGGCCACAGGACTCCTTGTTTGTCTTGCTGGACTAGATTAACACAGCTGCCCCTTTGGAATATAAGTACCCTTGTGTATGTCTGGCTTCAAGCATTGTAGGTCCTGCCAGAAACCTGTGCCAAGGGAGCACCTGCACTCCTGCCTTAGATGCCTGAGAGAGTCGTATCAGCAGGACTGATGCAAAATCTGCAGAGGCTTCTGTCCTAGGACCCAAGGGTTAACAGTCAAGGACTGAAGTTCCTTGTAATTGAGGTTGCCCTTCACTTATGGAGCAGAGCCTAGTGGAACAGATAACATGGAACTCATTGTCAGAGCGCGGAGTGCTCTACACTGAAAGAGCCTCATTGCTGGCACGCTTCCTTGGAACCAAAAGGCCCGGCACATGGAGACAAGTGGAACTGCTTCCATTCTTCAATGCCACAGAAGATCAGGAAGACACACGGTGCGCACTCCCATGCTGAAGTTGTCAGCTGCTAATAAAGTGAGACTAACAAAGGTGCAACCTGTGCCAGAGTACTTTGCTCCGAGCCAATTTCTTGGCACTCACTGAGTCCAAAGCCATTGGATTCCCTGCAGAAGGAGATCCAAGAGAAGGATCTGCAGTCCCCTCAACATCGGAAACATTTCAGGTGGTGAGGAAGCTTACTGAGGATACTGCCCTGCCACCTTCTTCTCCCTGTGGCTGGGATCAAGACCTGACACCAAAAAGACACACAGTACCATCTGAGGGCAAGCCTTCTGTGTTGGCGAGATCATGGTCTATCTGGCACCATTCACCAGCTCTGAACAGCACCACATCCCTGTGGTCTCTGAGGGGCGAGTGATTTTTCCTCTGATTCAGAGACTGAATCTTATGCCTCACAAGGGAGCCTGCACTGCAGCAGTCACCAGAAAGGAGAAGCAGTGCATCTCTTGTGAAGCCTTGAGCCCCACCCGGTAAATGCCATCACTGTGGCCATTCTGAACCTCAAGGGCATACACCAGGCTCAGGGTTCCCTCTTGGCAAGATCCCATTCACTTGCACTGGATGCTAGAACCTGCCACCCATACAACAAGCAGTGATACACACTGGGAAGGGCTCTGACCTCAATGTGGGACCTGATAACATCCTTGCTCCTGGCACTGACAATGAGGGTGGGCTCTTTAAGAGCGGAAGGTCATGAATGTTTGTTTGGACTGGTCAGGGTATCCTCTTCCTTGTCACCTCATGAAGTCATGCAGGAGCAGTACCAGCACCTGTAGTGGGTGACAGCAGGGCTCACCAGGAGCTGCTTTGCAGGTTGGCATAGGGCAGGGGCTTCCAGGTGGAGGAGATTGTTGTGGAAGCAGACCCTGTTGTTGACATTTTGACCCCCCAGAAAGTGATCCTAAAGTGGCTCTCCTTTTATTTAAGACCATTCATGATAATACCACTGCATTATGGCAGACACCTGCCTCTCTGCCCCTAGTGGCCAAAAAGGTTGAGAGGAAATACTTAATGCCCTCAAAGAATTGTTAGCATTTTCCTACTCACCCTTTGATGGGATTGCTTGTGGTGGTGGGCTGATGGCTACCAATGAGTAAGAGCACCAAAAGCAGCATGGTTTTATCCTGAAGGCTAGGGAGAATAAGTATGTCTGATCTGTCAGGCCTACTGGAAGGCAAGGTAGTATTGGTCTTAATGGACAATACACCAACAATGTTTTATGTAAACAGACAAGGTGGAGCTTGCTCCTCTCCCCTGTGCCAGGAAGCCCTCAGGTTGTCGGACTTCTCTATCATTCATTCAATACACCTGGAAGCATCCTGCTTTCCTCGGACTTGGAATACCTTGGTTGACAACCTAAGCAGATCTTTTCTTGGTTACAAGTGTTCAGTTTGCCTGGACATGTTGAACAGTGATGGAGTGTTCCCTGAATAGATTTATTCGATGTGAAGCTCAACAGAAAATGTCTTCAATTCTGCTCTTCATGTAATTATAGCCCTGGGTCCGTCACAGTCACCCTCCTTTTCCTATAGATGGGGCATTTCAAGGCTCTTACTGAAGATCAAACAAGACAAGGTAGTGGTGATTCTAATAGTCCCAGCTTGGCCTGGTCAGCACTGGTATACCACACTGTTTAACCCCTCAGTGGCTTCTTCAATCACTCTTTTGCTGTTCACAGGCCTGGTCACTTAGGAACACAGAACTTTTCATCGTCCCAATCTGGAGTCACTTCACCTCACGGCATGGAATCTCCATGTTTGAATGTCCCCAGACCTGATATACTCAGAGTCGAAGAGACACTCCTTGGCATCAGGAAACTTTCCATGAGGGCCACTTACCTCATGAAGTGGAAGAGGTTTTCAGTTTGGACCATGCAAAGGGATATTCAGCCTGAGTCAACATCAGTCTACTCAATTCTTGACTACTTGTTGCATTTAGAGCAACAGGGCCTTTCAGGGTCATCAGTCAAGGCCATGTTGAGGCAGTTTCAGCTTTCCACCCCAGGGGGGCAGGATGCTCAGTATTCACTAACTTTGTGGTGGTGGGGCACTTTCTGATGGACTTACACAGAAATATCCCTCCATTCGGTAACTGACTCATCAGTAGAACAAACAAGGAATCTTGTGGGATTTTTAAAGACTACCGAATTTATTTATAATTATTTATTTATATATAATTATTTTTAAACAAATTTGTTTGTCAGTATATACAAGTGCCACAGGGTTCTTTGTTTGGTTTTCTGAACTAAACTAACAAGGCTACCCCCCTGGAACTTGATTCCTTGATAAGACCTCAGCCTTGTCATCTTGCCGCTGACAGATCCATGACTGGAGACCCTAGCACTGGGGTATCAAATACATTTGCTGCAGTGAGCCAGATTTGACTTAAATGTACTTCAAGTGAGCCGTACATACTATGAATGGAAATACTATGGTACTCCTGTGGCATCATGGAGAGCTGCGTATGCAAAATTGTACTCCATGAAACCTCTCTCTCTGTTACGATGAGAGTATGGTCTTATGGAGCCCAATCTCACATAGTGAGCGCTCCATGATGTCATGAGATTTGACACTTTCCCGGCAGTGCAGAGCACTGGTTATGTGACACCACAGACTGTCTGTTAGGGGGAGAGTGTGGTCTCATGGAGCACAGTCATGGGCTGGGCGTAATATGTTCGTGGGCCACATTTGACATCCCAGCCCTAGCAACATGCTCACTTCCTGTTATGCTTATCTTGGAAAGTGGCTTTTCTGGTGGCCATAACGTTGGCCAGAAGAGTTTCTGAGCTCATGGTACTCAGGTCAGAATCTCCATATGTGATTTTCTTTAAAGGCAACTTTCAACTTAGTCCCCACCCAGTATTTCAACTGAAAGTGGTTTCTAGTTCCACGAAAGCCAGGATATCTTCCTCCTGGTTTTTTACCTAGAGCCCCATGATGACTGTTGGGAACTCAGACTGCATTTGCTTGATATTTGACATCCCTGGGCCTTCTATATTGAAAGAACTAAACTGTTCAGGAAGATCATACAGCTCTTCGTGGCAGTGGTGGAAAGGATGAAGGGTCTTCCTGTTTCTTCATGGACCATTTCAGGCATGAGGGCCTGCTATGACTTAATGAGGGTACCTGCCCTGAGCAATGTTCCCTCTAATTTCTCATAGGCTGTGTGCACAAAAAGATTCTTTTGTGCAAATTTTCGGAACCAGTGTCCAAATTTGTGCACACTCCACTAAGCGTGGTCAAACTTGTGAGCACAACACAGCAAGTGCGTACGATGCAAATAATATCTAAATTTTATTTTGATATGGTGATGGAAATGAGTTTATAAATTACAAAACCTTATTTGAAACATGCTACTTGAAACCGCTTTCTTAAAGTGGTATAAAAATATTAGCACTTGTTTAATTTTTTTGTGCAGGCTTTATGTTTTTGTGTGCGCGGGTTTCATGACCTGTGTGTGCATGCACACGCACACAGCTTAGAGGGAACATAGGCCCTGAGACCCCACCAGAGCTCAAGGCTTTTTGACAGCTTCTGTGGTCCACATACTTATTCAGGACATCTGTAGAGCAGTGACATGGTCCACTATCCACACCTTTGCCACTCACTATGCTATTAATTGGCATGCTAGAAATGATGCTGCAGTCCATAGGTCTCTAAGCTCCAACCCCGCTTCCATCATTCTGGCTAGAGGGTCACTTGCTTGGAATCAATACAAGTAAGCACTTGAAGAAGAAAAAACAGTTACTAACCTTCGTGACTGTTGTTCTTCAATGTGTGTTGCTCACGTCCATTCCAAAAACCATACACCTGCCTCTCTGTTGGAGCCAACTGGCAAGAAGTACCTGAAGAGGTGGAGTGTGGGCCAAGCCTTATATAGGGTGCCATGGAGGTATGGCTCCATGGGACATCAGAACTGATCTTCCATGTACTAATGAGGGAAATTTTTCTGGCAAACTGTGTAAGCAGCATGCACCTGCAAGTGCTTGGAATTGACATGGGCAACACAGCTCAAAGCACAACCATTCCAGAAGGTTAGTGACTGTTTTTCTTCTGCCCACATGGCATGTCTGGGACCTCTCCGCATTTCAGGTCTGAGGTGTGATGGGGGGAGGAGAATGCATCGGTCATGGCAGCCCCTGGGGAAAGTCATGCCTCTTTGATGCTAACAGTGAAGCTTCTCCATTTCAGCGCCCCCTTCCTCTAGCTCCAGCCCAACTGATGGGGATCTCTTCTCATGGCATGGCAGGCATCTTGCATAGTCCTCACCTGTGCCTAGCCTCCTGGAAGGCTTGGCCATCTTGGAAGGAGTAGAAGGGTAGCCCTTGACCTCTTCCTGTGCTCTTGTCATGGCTGTCCTGCAGTCCCCTTTGATGTTGGTTCTGACTAGCTCAGCTACCTTGAGTTGCAGTGTGCCTGCTGCCACTCCCAGGACCTGCAAATTACCACAGATGGATGGGGGGGATCAATTCGTCCCTGGCTGGGGCTGTCTGCTGAAAATAAATTGAGTTTGGTCAGGTAAAGTGAACAGTGCCAGGCAAACATGGTGGGACTGTTCTGGAGCAGCTGGGTGTCTTTTCAGACACAGCCAGGATGGGTATGAATGAAAGAGAACCTGTTTCCCTCACATTAAACTTCTGGACAGAAGCAGGTGAGATAGAGGAAAGAACCATGTGGGAGGGCACCCCCCACCTCCTCCCACCTACACTGAATGTACTGTAGTGGGAGTGTCTCCCTTGTCCTTGCAGGGGGTGCTCTCCCTGGAGCAGGTTGCACTGACAGAGTAATGTGGGGGGCACCCCACAGACTGACTGTGTGGAGATGATGATGTCTCCTGCACTGAAGCACCTGTGTATTCTGGGATAGTTGGAGTCTCCCTTTCATTAGGAGAGACAGATGGATAAATGCTGCACACTCCTTGGCAGGTGCAGGGGAGGGCAAGAATGGAAATGGTACGCATCACTTCAAACTGTCCCTTGGCTCTCGCTCTGCGAACTCTTTTCCTCTTGCTAGTTAATATTAGTATTCAGTTTGTGGAACGGGCTATGCAATTAACACAAAGGTACAGTCATTCATTCTGACTGGAGGACTCGTGGGATCAGATGTACTGGGGGTTGGAAGCGGAGGCTTTCTGCTGGGAAAGAATGTCACAGCACAGCGGACACAGAAATGAAAAGCTATTAATAATGATCCCGGAACTTCACTTCCATCAGCTGTTTATTTAAAGGTGCTCCGCATTCAAAGCCTCCTGATTTATGTGAAGAATAGCACTCTCGGGCTGGGATCACTTTTTTAAGCAAGGCTAATGGGGTGAAACCATCATACTACGATAGCGGAGATCAAGCTGGGAAAATGATACTGGAGAGAAAAATAAACTATTGCCTAGATTATCTGGGAGCCGAACAGACAGGTGCACCCTGCTCCTCCAGCATTTATTAGGGCTTTTACTGCCTTTTTCTATTTCCCTTTTCACACTTGCATGGGATGGCTGTGGTCTGCAGCTGAGCATTTATAGCTGTTACACTGAGATACATAGGGCATTTGCATGTCCTGGTCAGCCCCTGCCGGGGAGGGGGAAATCCTTACTTCTTGTAGATTTGCCACTGCCTGGTTAGTACACTGTTGCTTACAGTTTTAGGTCTTCCCCACCAGTTGATAGCGGGAGAACTCCCACCCCAGGAAGGAGGCAGGATGTCAGTCTGTGCTCTCTAAGCCAAGATCAAGGGAGGCACTTTGGAGCTGCAGTGGTGGGGGCCTGGGGCTGCCTGCATGGATATATGGATGAGTAGGCGGGTGCCTCAGTTCAGGTTGGGGGAAGAATTCATTCTCCATGCTGGTTCTCTCTTTGCTAACTGAGCTCACCCTTGATAGAGGGAAGGAGGAGGAGTGCCCTACTCTGCAGTAACATAGAGCAGTGGTTCCCAACCTTTTCTTTCCCGTGGTACACCTTGAGACCTTCAAATTTTTTGAGGCACATCACTATTAAAAACTCATTAATATTCAAATTAATTTAAATTACTTATAAATGTTCATGAACCATGGCACAGTGTTTCAGAAATGCTACTATTAGGAGTAATAGGAGTGGCAGAGCAGGGGTGGCAAAAGAGGTGAGGTCAGAAGTCGTGTGCAGTGGCAGGAGTGAGTCTGGAGAGCAGAGCAGGGGTGGCAAAAGAGGACAAGGGCAGCCATGGTGAGGAACAGCACGAGGTTGGCAAGAGAGGAAGGGAGAACAAGGGGTGGCTTTGTGGGGGGGAGGCAGGGGGAACCTGAGGAGTGGGAAGGTAGGGCAGGGGAGCATGACGCAGCATCCACTTCCCCCTTCTCCACAGTGGCTCCCTGCCACCCAGGGCAAATCCTCACCCCACTGCTGCTCCCTCCCACCCCAGTGGGTCCCGTCTCCCCCCCCCCCAGCTCCCTTCAGCCTGTGATGGACCCTCCAGCTACACCCCCCAGACACCCAACCCCCCACCTACACACACTCCTAATCAACCAGCCACCCCACAACCCCAGCCACACACCCCTCTGCTACACATCCACTCCCACCCACCTCTGCTACACACACACACCTGCCCCACACAACCCCCAGCAGTGCTCTGCCCCCCCCCCCCCCCAGCCCTTACCTGGGCTGTTTGCAGGCAGGCTGACAGGAGCTGCTCTGCCCTGCAGGGGGAGATTCACACACTCCCAGCCTCTCCCAGCTCTCTGCTGGCTGGGCATAAGATGGAGCCAGGTTTACGGCAGAGCCACCTGAACGGTGCATTTTGGCTGCTCCTGCTATTTTTAGGGGGACCGCTGGAACTCTGTGTTCCAGCGCCTTCCTCTATTTTTAGGGGGACCGGAACAGTGCCTGTCTAAAAATAGGGGGGCCCAGAACTGTGTTCCAGTGCCTTCCCTCTTACTTTAACCCCTGCCTTTTCCCAGCCCTGCACAGCCCAGGTGGCTGAGCTGAGCACAGAGGGAACTTTAATCCCAGCTCTTGGGGATGCTCGCGGGACACTTTGGGTGTTCCTGTGGCACACGAGTGTGCCCCGGCGCACTGGTTTGGAACCACTAACATAGAGGGCACTTAGCCCAGCAGCAAACACAGGGACTAAGCGTGGGCTAAAGTCTTTATTAGGCTCCCAGGGTTTGGAAAATCCAGTGGAGTTTCTCCTCCCCAGTGGTAGGGCAGATGGGCTAGCCACTGTGGTGTCCCTAGGACTGTGGAAGGAAGTGGCCTGGGCAGTGTGTTTTCTCCATCCTTCTGACGGGGAAGATTCCTGCTGAGCTGAAGATTCTGAGCGCCAGTAGTTTAAGTGACTGTGTAGTGGGGTGAAAAGCATTGGCTAGTACAGTGGCTCCCAACCTTTTTCAGGCTGGGGATGCCTTTTTAACAAAAAAAAAAAAAAATTTTGCGCCCACCCCCCCCCAGCTGATTATGTAATCTGCCCTGCGTAGGCAGACTCTGGCCTGCATCACTCTGGCGGTGCCACTGGGACATCCAGCAAGCAGCGCTTCCGCCACCATGGCCCACAGTGCTGGGGAGCCAAGTGGCAGCAGCTATGGCCCCCTGCCCTTGCCCCTGCCGGGGAGCCGCCGCAGCCACATCCCCCTGCAAGGATCCGGCCACGGGAGGGGAGAGGCAGTCCTGGTGGAGAGCATCGGGGCTGTAGCTAGATTCCAACCCTAGTAGGGGGAGGCTCCATGGACCCCCTGCAACATGTCTGTGGACCCTTGGGGGTCCCCGGACCACAGGTTGAGAACCACTGGGCTAGTATACAGCAATCACTGCTCCCTCACCATTTACTGGACCGAAGTGAAAAGCCTAAAGCACGACCACGGGCCAGGTTGGTGAGAATGAAGGTGGTTGAATGCTTCAGGCGTGATGTGTTTCCAGTAGAAATAGGGAGATATTAGTCCCCTTACACAAGGCATTGGTGAGACCTCATCTAGAATACAGTGTACAGTTCTGGTCACCCATGTTTAAGAAAAATGAATTCAAACTGAAGCAGGTGTAGCAAAGGGCTACGACAATAATCTGAGGAATGGAGAACCTGCCTTATGATAGGAGAATCAAAGAGCTTGGTTTATTTAGGCTAACCAAAAGAAGGTTGAGAGGAGAGATACTTGCTTGCTACAAATACATCAGATGGATAAATACCAGGGAGGGAGAAGAATTATTTAATTTCAGTGCCAATATGGACACAAGAACTAATGGATATAAACTGGCCATCAGGAAGATTTGACTTGAAATTAGATGTGGGTTTCTATCCATCAGAGGAGTGAAGTTCTGAAATAGCTTTCCAAAGGAAGCAGTGGAGGTGAAAAAATCTAGCTGGTTTCAAAGTTGAGCTTGATAAATTCATGGAGGGGATGGTATAATTGCCTAGTTTGGCAATTGATTGATCCTTGGCTCCTGGTGGTAGATTTGCTAATGGTGTGGGCTGTGAGTTATGACAGAGCATTCTTTCTTGGGTGTCTGATGAATCTCTCTCACATGCTCAGGATTTAACTGATCACCATATTGGGGTTTGGAAGAATGTTTCCTCCAGAGCAGACTGGCAAAGGGCTGGGGGTAGAGGGGTTTGACTTCCTCTGTACCATGGGGCATGGCTCCTGTGCTAGTGGATTCTGTGAACTTAAAGTCTTTAAATTATTATATGAGGACTTTAATAACTTAGTCATAGGTTAGAGCTTTATTACAGGATGGGGTGGGTGACGTTTTGTGGCCTGTATTGTGCAGGAGGTCAGACTGGATCAGTGCTTCTCATCATTTTCTGGGTCTGTGACATTCCTCTCCTGCAGTCTGGACTAGTTCACTGCTGTGCCCCCTGATTCTCCACTCGTGGGCCCTGACTTACCTCTCATTGCTGGGTGAACGTCACTCTGGGTCAGGTCACACTAGGGTCCAGTGCACAATCAGGATCTCAGGAAGTGGAACTGCACTTACTCTTCCCACTTGTGGGATGGTCCATCAGCAGACACTCCCTGTCCTCAGATAACAAAGGGAACTCCCATCTAACAGGGATCAGGGCCCTTCGATGATCACTACAAACTCATTTTCTCCAGTCAGTCAGTTTAACAAAGGAACTGATATGCATTAATTTTTGCTCTAAGTCAGGCATTCACACTTATATACACTTGCCAAACTCCACACTGCTTCAGACGTTAGCTTATTGATTAAAACACAAATTGAAGTGAGTATATGGCAAATCAGTACAAAATCAGACACACTTACCATTGTGTGGTGACACAGTAATGTGGTAATGACACACTGGTTGAGAACCACTGGACTAGGTGATCATATTGGTCCCTTCTAATCTTAGAGTATATAGATCTCGAGAGGGGCCGCTCAAGTGTCAGAATTAGGTGTGAGCTCCTCAGGGCACAGGCTGTCTCCTGTGAGTGCCCCCTGCATCTCTAACAACAGTAATTAGTAGAATGAGGTGAGTGGTTCCCTAATAAATAATGTTAAGAACTAAAGGTATAAGGGATTCCAGGCTGTGGGTTTGCCTGCAAACAGGTTGCTGTTTTTTAGGTAGTTATTGGCTGAACGATTTTTAACCTGTAGCTGGTCTGTGAGCACCCAGGCTGTTGTGATTGGACCCACAGGTCACTTGGTATGTGGTTTGTTCCCTGACTGGCTGAGCAGAACTCTTAGATTCTGGTTCAGTAAGGGTAAGGCTGGAAGGGAAGTCACCTGCAGAGCCATGAGTGTTGCGTTGCTAGCGACCACATGCCTCTTTATGAAAATCACTTGCAGTAGTCTGCATTGTGAGGCCTAGGAGGGGACTGGTGGTGTTTGTGACCGGCTGGGTCACCCTTGTTGGAGGGAGGTTTGAACAGCCCAGACAAAGCAGAGAGCAGCCTCCATGTTGGTTAGTGTCATCAGGAATGTTAGTCATTGCAAGAAGAGCAGTTCTTCCAAGAATGACAATGTGGATCTGGAGCAAAGCGTGGCTGGAGCTGCTGTCCTGTTAGGAGTCCTGCTGCTTAGTGAACATCCTGGTAGTTGTAGTGTCTCTGAGAATCCACTTTTCATTCCAGTTCTGGATGCAAAACTTGCAAATTTCAGCAGTGTTTCCAGCTTCATATAGTCTGTACTCCATGGGCTCCCCTCCTTCAAGGCAGTTGTTCAAAGCCAGCAGCAGCAGTGAAGGAGCAGGCCTGGCACCCCCTCCCTTCAGGAGCTTGGGAAGGGCTGGCTCCCTTAGGCAGGATAGTGACAGTCACAGCTGACAGTATGGCTTGACAGCAGTGCCTGAGCCCTGAGATGTCTTGAGGCGGCCAGCTCCAATGCTGATGGTTCATGGGCACAGGAGCTGTATGCAGGCTGTGGTGAGGGATTTGATAAACCCAGGGAAGAGGTGTTTTGGCAGGATATACTTGCAAACCTAATTTTCTTATCTATTATCCTATCTCGTTTCTAATTCTTATTTAATGAGTTCCCTTGAAAATAAGAAAATCATTGGAACAATTTTCTTAAGTGTGAAAGATTAGGCTGAAATCGGCATTAAAGGGACTAATTACTTCCATCCTTCCATCTTTTGGAGGGCTGTTTGCTATTGCAGATTGCTAGTTCGGCTGCACTGGCGAAGTCACTTGCTTCTGTCTGCCTCTGCCCCTTTTTCTTTCCCTTTCAGTCACAGGACAAGGAAATCAGTGCCTCCCCCTGGCTCAGGGCTACAGAGACCAACCTCGTTGGGCTTGTAGATCATTAAACGGAAAAGATGTGACTTCAAAACTGTAAGCATGAATCCAATGTAGCTCAGGCCCTGGTGTCAGGCTGTGTGTGTGGCATTGCCTAAGGGGCCTCATACCATCTTTGCCCTGCCACTTGTAGTATTTTGTTCCAGCTCCTACGCCTTGTCTTCTGATTTTCTAACTAATGTATTTGGAGTGAGTTTTGCATGGTTAGCATTTTGCTTTAACATGGGTAGCCTTATGCTCACCCCAAATCTCATTCACTCCTTGTGAGTGTGCATTCCTGTGGAGGGCACTCTGGTGTAATTCATAGTAGAAAGGGAGGGCACGTATCACCCGTCATAGGGATCAAGAGATTCTTAAGGACAAAATTTCCAAGAGCTTTGAAATGTATGGGGAAGAAGAGCTGGCAGCAGCAGGTCTCTCCAGGAACGCTGTGCGCCTGCCATAATATGTATTTAAAGAAGAGGATTGAGCGAGTCTGACCTTGAGCCCTGAGCAGTAGATTGAGGGAACTTGCTTTGAACCCAGCCAGCATTGTAATGACCATGTGTTATTCTCTGTAGGAATTGGGGGAATTTTCCTGGGAGGTGGGGGCGCTGCACACAAGAAAGCTGTGAACATCTTCAATTTTCCATTTAACCACACAATATTGAATTATAAATAATTCATGTGTCTGCCAAACATTTGATTAAAAGAACCCAATTCGCTCTGCATTTGTCAAGGGGTAAGAATTCCATTCTGTGGGTTTCTTTTAATTTGTCCTTTAACTCCTGTGTGGATATTTATTTATCCTGGCCGTCGGCCTTTATTCTGCTTGCCCTGATTCCAGCCATTCCAGAGCTGAAGTGTTTTCTTTCTGTAGATGTGTTTCTACTCTTCTTCCCAACCAGCTGGGAAGTAGCTTTCTGTGGAGGAGGGAAAGGTTGAGAAGCAAAGCATCCTCAGAGGGCAAAGGATTGTGGGTAGCAAGAGATGAGGCTGATCTAGCCCACTGGCAGAATATGCCTGGCGCATCCCCAGTTGTGGGGTCTTCTGGCTGCTCCTTTAATGAGGGGCAGGCGGAAGGGCTGGAAGGATCCCCGCTCATGATCCTGAGCCCTGTGCCTTGGGCTGAAGGAATTGATTGGCTTTGAGGGAAGGGCTAAATACTTCAGCTGCTGAGCCCCGGGATCTCCTTCCTGATTGCCATGGGTCTCTCGTCCCCTGGCCCAGCAGTTTGCATCTATGTTGCTGCCTCCAGCAGTGTCTGCTGGCTCTGGGGGTCCTGTCCCACCAGCCTAGAGGGTGGTCATTGGAGGAGCTCTGACACCACTGCTGTCACTGTGCCCAGCCTGGGGCTGAGTCCCCCAAGAGCATTGGGCATGGGAACTGTCAATAACAGGGAGGAGGCTCTCCAATGGGACTCTACTAGGTGACTGTTCAACAGCCTAGGCTTGGGTGAGAGCCAGGTGAAAACCAGGCACAGGCGCAGTGGTGTCCACCTGTGTCTGTGTACGGACAAGAACAGCATCAGTACCACCCATTCAAGGTCCAGGGATATTGGTCCCTGGCTCAGTTGGAGCACTGGGGCTGGGATTGAAGCCCACGAGGTCAGGAGCCACGGTGGCCAGAATGGAGCAGAGTGTTCCCCCCACCACTACGATAACTGATGGTGGTGGCTAGAAAGTTAGATGCTCCAGAGAGGCCAGATTAATTTCTCCCTCAGTTTTTGTGAAAGCCATCCCCATACCCTGGGACAGGGAGTGCAAGGCCAGGAGGAGTGCGAGTCTGCAGCTGTAAATGGATACCCAACCCTTCCTAGCATGCATGCCTTTGGCCCTGAGTCCTCTCTGCAGGCCGAGGGCTGTAGCAGGGGCATTCCCAGGGAGACCTCAGGGTGAAAAGGTCCTCTTGCTTTTCTGCTCTCCTCTAACTTTCCCTTCCTGTTGTCCAGTCCTGATATCAGTTTGCTCAAGTGCGAAGGGGTAGCATAGGGCTGTGTGGTGCCTGTCACTTCTTTAGTGGAGAAGACCTCCTTGTACATTCTGTGTGCTATTGGCTGCAAGAGCTCAACTGACTTCCAGCATTAGGGAAACACATCACAGAGAGGCTGCACTGATCACTCTTGGGATCGTGTTGGTCTCCCCTTGGGAACCTGAAGCCATCTTCAAATCTTTAAAGCCCGGAAACCCTGATGAGAGTGAGAACCCTGCCCAGGCAGCCCTGTCCACCCCGCCACCTCCCAGCTCTGCACCACTCTGTATGTAATAGAGAGACAAATGCTGCCTGCAGGATCAGTACCGTTATCTGTGGTGGTCTTTACCGAGTTCCTTTTGCACCCAAGCATCTCAGTTCTTTTCCCTGACGGTGCATGTTGAGCAGAGGTCTTCATTGCACTGGCTGCAGTGACACCCATCTTCCTTCCCTGGGGTTTATAGATAATCTAGACCCCTGAGATTGTACAAGGAGTTCAAATTTTCCTCTCCAAAGTACATTACTTTGCATTTCATAGAATCATAGAATCATAGGGTTGGAAGGGACCCCACGAGGTCATCTAGTCCAACCCCCTGCCAAAAAAAAAGCAGGACCACTCCCATTAGATCATCCCAGTCAGTGTTTTGTCCAGCTGGGACTTGAACACCTCCAGAGATGGAGATTCCACCACCTCCCTAGGCAACTTATTCCACTGCTTCACCACTCGCCTAGTAAGGAAGTTTTTCCTAATATCCAGCCTGGACCGCCCCAGCTGTAACTTGAAACCATTGCTTCTCGTTCTGCCCTCTGTTACTACCGAGAACAGTCGAGCTCCCTCCTCCTTGGAGCAACCCTTCAAGTAGTTGAAGGTTGCTATCAAATCCCCCCTCAGTCTTCTCTTCTGCAGGCTAAATAAGCCTAGTTCCTTCAGTCTTTCTTCATAGGGCTTGTGCTCCAGCCCTTTGATCATTTTGGTTGCCCTCCTCTGGACTCTCTCTAATTTGTCCATGTCCTTTTTGTAGTGGGGAGCCCAAAACTGGACACAGTATTCCAGATGTGGCCTCACTAGTGCAGAATAGAGGGGAATGATCACATCCCTCGATCTGCTGGTAACACTTCTTCTGATGCAGCCCAGTATGCCATTGGCCTTTTTGGCAGCAAGAGCACACTGCTGACTCATATCCAGCTTCCCATCCACCATGACTCCCAGGTCCTTTTCTCCAGTGCTGCTATTTAGCTGATCACTCCCCAGCCTGTAGCAGTACATGGGGTTTTTTCGTCCCAAGTGCAGGATTTTACACTTATCCTTGTTGAACCTCATGAGATTCCTCTTGGCCCACTGCTCCAGTTTGTCTAGGTCTCCCTGAATCCTGTCTCTGCCCTCTAGGGTGTCTACCGTTCCCCCCAGTTTGGTATCATCCGCAAACTTACTAAGTGTGCAATCTATCCCATCATCCAGATCATTAATGAAAACATTGAACAGAACTGGCCCCAGGACCGACCCCTGGGGCACACCACTCGTTACTGCCTGCCAACTTGACATGGAGCCATTGATTCCTACACGCTGAAACCGTTGTTCTAGCCAGTTTTCTATCCACCTTACAGTCCACGCATCTAACCCATACTTCCTTAATTTGCCAATGAGAATGCTGTGGGAAACCGTATCAAAAGCCTTGCTAAAGTCAAGGTATATCACATCAACGGCTCTTCCCGCATCCACAAATCCAGTCATCTCATCATAGAAGGCGATGAGGTTGGTCAGGCATGATTTACCCTTGGTAAATCCATGCTGACTGTTCCTGATTACTCTATTTTCCTCCAAGTGTTTCAGGATGGATTCTTTGAGAAGCTGCTCCATGATTTTTCCAGGGATTGAGGTGAGGCTGACAGGTCTGTAATTCCCTGGATCGTCCTTTTTGCCTTTCTTGAAGATAGGTACTATATTTGCTTTTTTCCAGTCCTCTGGCACCTCCCCCGTTCGCCACGAGTTTTCAAAGATAATGGCCAACGGTACTGCTATCTCATCAGCCAGCTCCCTCAGCACCCTCGGATGCAGTTCATCCGGCCCCATGGACTTGTGCACATCTAGTTTCTTTAAGCAGTCCCTAAGCTGACCTTCTGTCATCAAGGGCCTCTCTTCTTCTCCCCAGTCTACCGTACCTAGTGTAGTGGGCTGGGAGCTGACCTTGCTTGTGAAAACTGAAGTAAAAAAAGCATTGAGCACTTCAGCTTTTTCCTCATCCTCTGTCACGAGGATGCCTGCCCCATTCAGTAAGGGACCTACACCATCCCTGATCCTCTTCTTGTTATTGATATACTTGTAGAACCCCTTCCTGTTATCCTTCACATCCCTTGCTAGTCGCAACTCCATTTGCCCTTTGGCCTTTCTGATTTTATCCCTGCAGTCCCGAGCAATGTCTTTATATGCCTCCTTAGTCATCTGTCCTAGCTTCCACTTCCTGTAAGCCCTTTATTGACATGGAATTCCCTTTGGTCCCATGTTGTCCATTCCCTTGGCAGTGTTAGGTCTCTCTGAAATGCCTCTCAGCCATCTCTAGTTTTGACTACATAACTTTCTGTCATCAGCAGAGGCTGACCTTTCCCTGCTCACCTTCTTTCCAGATCTCTAATACATATGTTAAACAATGAAGGTCCTAACACAGAACTTTTCAGCTGCATTTTAATCTCTGACATGGTGAAAGGTGATCATTTTGTCCATCTTTTTGCTTCCTGTCTCCTAGACAGATTTGGGTCTATGATAATGCTTTGCCTCCCACCCATGAGAACTTAGTTTCTTCAGTAACCTCTTGTGTGGTAGTGTGTCGCAGTTCTTCGGAAAGTCTGAATAAACCATCACCTGGTTCTCCTTTATCCACTGTTTCACTCACAGATTCAAAGAATTCCAGCAGGTTGGTGAGATATGTTATTCCTGAGCAATTGTGGGTCAGGCCCTGTTAGATCACAGTCTTTGTGGTGCTTTCCTTTGGTTTTCATTATGGTGCCAACCAGTCTGACAGGTCTGGGTGTCAGAATGACTGCTCTTTTACTCTCCAGATCATCACTAGCAGTCAGGGGCCCCTCCTGCTTTTGCTTGGGACCCTGTCCAGCCAGCCCTGTCTGCTGATTCCTTCAGCCTCTGCAGGGCCATCCCGAGGGTGTGGTGAAAGGGGCGATTACCCCAGGCCCCGCGGTTCCATGAGCAGGGCAGCACAGGGCCCAAGCTGCTGCTCTGTCTCTCCCCCTGGCCATGCTGTTCCCCATCCAGGGGACAGGGAGAGCGGGCTAAAAGTGGCGGCCAGGGTCAGCGCTCCCGCACCCCCTCCCCCGCACTTGCACTGCCTTTGGCTCTGTGCTGGAGGCAGTGGGGAGGGGGTGGGAGGCAGCACAGACCCCACACCACTAACCCCCCAGCCGCTCTGCCTCCTGCCCCCTCTCTGCTGCCCCCGGCATGGAGCCGAAGGCAGCACAAGTGGGGTGGGGAGATGTGGAAGCGCTGACCTGGGCCGCTGCTTTTGACCTGCTCTCCCTGTCCCCCGGATGGAGAACAGCTGGCTCAGGGGCGGACTGGGCCTGCCCCTCCCCTGGGCCAACCGCCAGCCCTGCCTTCCAGTGCGGGCAGGGGTCTGGGGTGGCCCCGCAGAGGCCAATTCACCTGGGGCCCTGCACCCCACTAGGGATGGCCCTGAGCCTTTGCAAAGAGATGCTATTGATGTTGCAGCCAGGGAGTACTGGCTGCCAGGAGCTGAGGTCACTTCACTGGAGACACACTAGGGCATGAGTTGGGATGTGCATTGAGTTCTTTGTTCTTCAGTCTTGTCCATCCTTTGCTCCATTACACTAGCACAGTCTAGCTCTGATGGTGGAGCTCTATTGCATACAAAGCATTTTAGGTTCTGTGCTGTCTGTTTTGCTCTGAGCTGGATTGGATGCGACAGTCATGGAAACTCCAGTGCCTGCTAGCAGCTTTTCTGTATTGTTTGCAATGATGGAGATGAGCTGGAGCAGGGAAGAGTTGCGTAGCACAGACACAGCCTCAGACCCCTGACCAGTGTTCCCTCTAATTACTCATAGGCTGTGTGTGCAAACAATTTCTTTGTGTGCGCAAAAACATTTCTTTGTGAGCACCAGTATTAGCACTATTGAATTTTTTGTGCACACTTTAATTCGTTGTGTGCGCAGGCTTTATGACCTGTGTGCGTGCGCACATGCGCACAGCTTAGAGGGAACAGTGCCCCTGACCTAGGTTCTTGAGGGACATGGGCACCCCTGGAAAAAAGGAATGATAGTCTCTCTGTACTGCTGCCATGGGACCATGCCTGGGTGTCATGCTCATTACTATCTGGACATAGGGAGCATGAGAAAAACAACAAAACTTGTTAAGGAACAGGAAGGTATGACATGAGAAGTTGAACAGGTCTAAATCTGTCTTGTACCATGTGAGGAGCAAGAGAAAGTTAAGCCATCTGTGGGGCACAAGTGCTTGAACTCAATGAGACTGATAGCAGCAGAAAGGAGATTGCATTGCTGAACAACAGTGCTGGCTGTTTCATATCTTGGATGGAGGCAGAGTTGTCCAAGGGCAGAGCTGGGAGCCCCAGCATTAGGTGATGGAAAAGTAGGCTGCACAGAGCCCTGAGGAATGGAGAATGTACATACCCAGCCAGCTGGGGCTTTCCTAACTGTAATGTTGATAGGCTAAATCCTGGTTCTTGAGAAGTCAATGAGAAAGCTCCCATTCGCTCATCAGGGATTTGGGCTTGGCTCTCCTTTGTGAGGCTGACTGCCCTGTTGTGCATAGGACGCTTCTAGCCATGCCTTACAGACTATCACACCAACACCACACGGCCTTTGTGTCAAACGCTCCTCTCTGGGATTAAGAGGAAGTTTCTCCAAGTTCTGGGTCAGGTGACACCAAGTAGGTATCCAGAGCCCCTGGGAAGTCACATTTTTTTCATCTCCCATCAGAGTTTACATTCTTAAAGGCCAAGTAGGGCACTGTATCCATCTAGACAAAGCATGAAAATTCCATATTTCGAAAAGAATTACTGTGGAGTGAAACCATTCTGGCTGTAAAATCCTCTCCCCTAAGGGAGAGTTTCAGATTTTCTTTGCAATTAAAATTTCTTTGAAAGTTGAACCAGAGAAGAT
The DNA here is from genome assembly GCA_007922195.1 of Podocnemis expansa. Classification (NCBI taxonomy): domain Eukaryota; kingdom Metazoa; phylum Chordata; order Testudines; family Podocnemididae; genus Podocnemis; species Podocnemis expansa. The sequence continues at coordinate 424,019 of ML682086.1, forward strand.
TTGAAGAATAAAATCTTATGAACTTTGAAAGTACTTTTTCTAAACAGCGCTTCTGTGCAGGTTTTAACGCATACCATTTCCACCCAATGTGGCTGCAAAGTAGCAGGTGGCTCTAAAGGAGAATTGCTCAAAGAGCTTGAAGACCTCCCATGTCAGCAAGAGTTGTGCTCTTTTTGCTGGAATTTTTCCAGAAAACATCAAAGGCAACAATAATTAAAACTTTAAATTAAGGCAACTTGAAGTGAAGAAAGAAAATAGATTCCTAGTCATGCTGGCCTGAATGTGAGTCATTGGAAGGGTCTTTTGGAAAAGCAGCTTTACCTGAACCCTGCTTTCCAGTTCAGCTACCACGACAAGCAGAGCTGGAGGTCCCCTGCTGGGAGAGTAATTCCAAGAAATCAGAAAGAGGAAAGTCAGTAATTTACCTCAAGGATGAGAAAGATTAAACTTTTAATAAGTGTAATGGACTTTCTGTCCCTGTGTTGTTAAAGCTGGAGCTGGATGCTATTAAGAAGGGAACTTCATTTTTTTTAATCATTCTCTTCCATAGTCATGTTATGGATCAGGACTGGGTGCTTGTTAGACCACAAGGGACCCCCTACTTTTGCCTTGTACTCTCTCAGCCTGATCCTCAGAGGTGCAGCTCTTGTTGGTGGCCAGTCGAGTCTGGTGACTCTTGGGAACGAGCACTTTGCTGTGATATGTTAAGATCAACACAGGTGGGAGTTGTGTTCATGAAGATGCATGTGGCCATTACCTATGTGGCTATAAAAAGGCTTTCATTGGGTAAGTAAAATTAAAAATCAACTAAATATGCTTTTAAAAAAGGATGCAGCTCCACATCTCTTGGCCATTTATCTGTAGCGTTCATATAGTTTTCTGCTGTGCTATCCATTGTCCAGATCAATATCTTCAGTCATTGCTTATTGTTTGATTGCTATAGTATGTTCAGATTCTACTAAGGATGCTGTGAATGAGAGGGTGGCCTCTGACTGACTACGTCGCAGGAGAGAGTATCCTGTGCTGCAGCACTGGCCTTGATAGCCAGGGCTCACCTGATACAGCAGAGAGTGACCAGGGTAGGTGAAGGCTTGCTGTCAAAGGTCACAGCTGAGCCGCCATTGCACCGAATGGTACCATATACCTTTTAGTCTGGTGCTTTGTCCCTAGAGGTCTGGAACTGAACCCTAAATAACACATCGCTATGTGATTTGCTGTAGGATACATGTGACTCTGTCTGGGTTTAAGGGAATGTTTATGATTACTTTTCATAATAATATTTCATATTTGGTACCAATGGAAAGGTTGCAATCAGCTAGCAATGATTCGATGGTTTATATGAAGGCGTCATATCTGTATTAGTAGCTAGCAGTAGGTTTACTTTATTTGTGTTTATTTGTGGGCCTGGGGAGAAACCTGTCAAGCCACTAAGACCTGCCCAATTCCAAAGGGGAAGCCGTGTTAGTCTAGTAAAGCAAAAAAAGCAAGGAGTCTTGTGGCACTTAAAGACTAACAGATATATTTATTGCATGAGCTTTCGTGGGAGAATATCCCACTTCGTCAGACACTTTGAAGAGGGAGAACTTACAGAACTGGATGAAAATAAATGCAGGGGAGTGTAAGACATGGGATCAGGTCATACTGCAACAGCAAATCAGAGCATTTGTAAGGATTCAAACTCCAGGAGAGAGCATACAGAGGGAGGGTGAAGTCAAATTACATGTTATAATGTAAAAAGAATCCATAGTCGTGATTCAGCCCTGCTTTCACACAATTTAATTTACATAGTAGTTCGATTTCGGCTGTTTCTCTTTGAAGTCTTGATGTTCCATGTGACTCACCGCAACTCCATTTTGATCTGCAAAGACTCTGCACAGCATGGGGAAGGACAGAGGTGATAAAAGGCAGCAGCCCCAACTCCATTTTATCTTGAGTCTCCAGTGTACAACCAACTCCCACCTCTGGAACTATTCACTTGCAACTGAACAAAGGACTGAGGCCCACCCATGTGCTGGGTGTGTACCAGAGAAATGGGACTAACCTGCAAACTCCAAATTCTTCAAGGACTTGCTTTCTATGGACCCTAAATCATTTGTACGTATGTGATTTGCTTTGACCCTTTAACATCTCTCGTATTTTGTTTCTTTTCTTTTTATATTAAACCTTTAGTTGTTGTTACTAAAGAATTGGCTGGCAGCATGGTATTTTGGGTAAGATCCAAGCCTTTATTGTCCTGCATGATGTGGCTGGCCCTTTGGGGTCAGGAGAACCTATTTCTTGAAGAGACCCAGTGGCTAGGTGGGGACGGGGGGAGCTGATTTGCAGTAAAGGAGCCTGTTTCTATTTTGTTATGCTTTGTAATGACAGGTGTGGGGAATCAGAAGCATGTTTTGTTACTGACTAGGAGAGAGGTTTAAGTACTGCCTGTCAGTGGTTTGGGGGTTTGGCCCCTGGTTTTTGCAGCTTGCCCTGATTTTTGCATGTTCAAGAGGTAATCCCAGAAGGCCCAGGTCACAATAAAGTCTCTGGCTTGAATTCAGCCCAGATGTGACAAAGTGTAACTCCAGTGATTCAGAGTTGCTGAGTGGGCCTGGCGTCTTCATTGCCATCAAAGAAATGGATTCTGGGAGTGCCTTTTCTACCTGCAGTGCTACCTGTCAGCAAAGGGCAGAGAATGAGTATGCAGCAGGGAAAATGCAGTGTTCAGACAGCAGCCCAGGCTTCTGCAGGCCAAACAGTATGGCTAGATAATGTGCTCACTATTGGTCTTTCCCTTTGTCAGACTGAAGTCCTAGGGGACGCATAGGGATAAGTTGCATGCCTCATCCCAGTCCCTAGTGGATGCATCTCCATATCACAGAAACACCCTCAGTTTTGCACAAGTATTACCTGTTGCTCAGAAGTGGCATGGCAGGTGTACAGCAGGTCAGAATTTAGGTACCTCATCAGAGTTTTGTGTAGGAAGCTTGCACACAATTGTCTTGCAATCTCTGCATATCTTACATTCAGCAAATTTTCTCTCCCTCCACTTCCCTTCCTTCCCTCGCGGGCTCACAGCCCTGGAATGTGAGGCAGTAGCCTACAAAAGGAATAGAGCAGTGATTCCCAACCTTTTCAGTAACACAGCACACTTCAATGAGACAGACAATTCTATGGCACACCCAGTTTTTCAGCTGAATTGATAGTTCATGAATGTCACATTTATTTATATTTACTATGGTTACGGTCTTACTAGAGTGGTTTGCAACATAGTGAATACAACAAGCTAAGGAAGGATCAAATGCATTGATGTTTCAAATCCACCAGAAAAAAATACATGTTATCTCACTTTTGTCCTTTGGCCACCTGTGTTTAGTGTACTCATGTTTTAGAGTCAGTCACTTTTAATTTGGTGATTAATTTTTATGAGTTTTATGAGTTATAATTTTGGTTGAATAGAATATTGTTTAAGATGGAACAATGTTTGTTTTACCTTGATTTTCATCACCCTTTGTACAACATTTCATGGCACACTCGAACAGTTCTCAAGACACACCAATGGAATAGAGCTTGTGTGGCCAAACTGCTGCTTGGGAGCCGCATGTGGCTTGCGGAATAACGTCAGCAAATCAATTTAGTAGGTAAAAGTATATGGCTATATGTCTCAGTGTGGCTCTTGAAGGTTTAATAATCAACTTGTGTGGCTCTTGAGTTCCACAAGTTTGGCCACCCCTGGAACAGAGTGTTAGGCGCTCCTGCTTGTCTCCCTACAGGCAGGAGATCATTTGAGTTCTGGAACAGTGAAGACACCAGCTTCCCAGTCCATAGAGGTTCTTGGAGGTGATGTGCCATAATAAAGTTCCGTGAGAACCTTGCCATAGGCTATACACTGGCTGTACGCTACAGATACTGGGAAACAAATTTTAGCTAGTCTCCTCGGTTCCCCAGGAAAAGGAGAGTTAAATGGAATTGAATCTTGTTTAAGAGGAGACAGTTACATGGCACTGTAATTTACTGCACTGTTGACAATGTGAAAAAGGAATTTGTTGGTGGAATAATCACAGGCTTTTTGGCCCATCTCAGTGAGATCTGTCTGAGGCCGGGCTCTCAGTGCTGCGCTGACTCGCTGAGATGAAATGCGAGGCAGGTGGTCACGCTTAGGTATTAAGTGGGATACAGAGTTCATCAGGAACACAGTTCAGGAGAAGCTGTGTTTCCTCAGTGATGGGGAGTGCTGCTGGAGCACCAACACAGCCAGCAAGGCTGGGCAAGGCAGAGCTGGCCGTTCTCGTGATTTGTAGGTAGTACCCAGAGGCTGCAGTCAGGGCTCCAGACAGACTCTGAGGGCGAGCCAGCCTCTGCCTAGAGAGTTCTCCTTGTGGGCTGTGGGAAGGTTCATTCTGGACCATTGGAGAACTTCCTGAAAACACCATTCTGGCCTCTGTGGATGTAGAAGCTCTTTACACCAACATCCCACATAAGGATGGATTACAAGCTATTAGAAGAACTATTCCAGATGATGACACAGCGCAGCTTGTGACTGAACTTTGTGATTTTGTACTCACCCACAACCACTTCAGATTTGAGGATCATTTATATCTCCAAATCAGTGGCACTGCTATGGGCACCCGCATGGCCCCACAATATGCCAACATCTTTATGGGCGACTTAGAACAACGTTTCCTCAAGTCTCATCCCAAGACACCTCTTCTTTACCTGCGCTACACTGATGACATCTTTATTATCTGGACACATGGCAGGGATGCTCTTGAAGATTTTCACAGAGATTTCAATAATTTCCACAACACCATCAAATTGAGCCTGGAACACTCCACACAGGAGATCCACTTTCTTGACACTACAGTCCAAAGCAGGGATAGATGCATCACCACCACCCTATACCGAAAACCTACCGATCGGTATAGTTACCTACATCCTTCGAGCTTCCATCCTAAACACACCACACGATCCATTGTCTACAGCCAAGCCCTAAGATATAACCGCATCTGCTCTGATCCCTCAGACAGACAGACATCTTGAGGATCTCTATCAAGCATTCTTGAAACTACAGTACCCACCTGGGGAAGTAAGAAAACAAATTGACAGAGCTAGACGGGTTCCCCGAAGTCATCTACGACAGGAGAGACCCAAGAAAGAAAGCAACAGAACACCACTAGTCACCACATACAATCCTCAAGTCAGACCTCTGCAAAAGATCATTAAGGACCTACAGCCTATTCTAAAAGATGATCCCTCTCTCTCTCAAGCATTAGGAGATAGACCTCTCCTTGCTTATAGGCAGCCCCCTAATCTTAAACAGATACTCACCAGCAACTACAGATCTAACAACAGGAACATTGAAGCAGGCACACACCCCTGCAACAAACCACGCTGCCAAGTCTGCCCACATATCTACACAACAGACACCATCATAGGTCCCAATCAAGCCAGCTACTCCATCAAAGGCTCATTTACCTGCTCATCTACTAATGTGGTCTATGCCATCATGTGCAAGAAATGCCCCAACACCTTATATATTGGACAAACAGGACGATCGCTCTGTAAGAGACTGAATGAGCACAGAGCTGATATTAGAAATCAAAGAACAAAGAAACCAGTTGCTGAGCACTTCCATCTTCCTAATCGCTCGATGACGGATTTGTTAACGACTGTCATTAGAGATGTACCTGGGACATCAAGACTTCAAAGAGAAACAGCTGAACTCGAATTAATATGCAAGCTAAATTCTATGAAAGCAGGACTTAATGGAGACTATGGGTTCTTTTCCCATTACAAAGGGTAATTTGACTTCAGGCTTCCCATGGTTTGAGCCAGTAAACTGCTCTGATTTGCTGTTACTTTATGACCTGATCCTATGTTTTACACCCCCTTGCATTTAGTTTCGTTCCTTTCTGTAAGTTCACCCATCTTCGAAGCATCTGAGGAAGTGGGATCTTCTCCCACGAAAGCTCATGCAAAAAATAAATCTGTTAGTTTTAAAGTGCCACACAACTGCTTGTTGGTGACTGTAGTCTCCCCTGCATGGCACAGGCTGGAAACACCACCTCTGAGTTTCCATGGGGAGGGAGATGCAGCACAGCCCTGGCTCTTCCTGTTGCCCCTTCCTTTAGGCTTCTTAGGGTCATGACCCCTTTCCCAAAAAACTCAGCGTACCCCACACAGGCATGGTGGTCTCCTGCATTTGGTGGTGGTCAGTGTTAGCTGCCTGGAGGGAAGCCGTGATGAGTCCCACTCCCATAGGAATGTCCAGCACAGGCACTGCAGCCAGCCACAGAGTGCTTCCTTGGATGATTGTGGCATTTTAAATCCTTGCCCTCGATGGGCATACGTCCTAGCAGCTGCTCCGCTCTTCAGGGTTGCTGAAACTAGGACAGGTGGATAGTGGCTGACAGTGTCCAGTCGCAGAAGGAGCCCCCTGCCGGAGAACCTAGGGAATGTGAAGAATCAGAACGTACAAAGTACAGCCTGGGGCAGGCAGCCAGCGCTCAGAGACTGTAGGCTGGGCAGATGAGCAGCTGGCTGGCTGGAGACAGAATGAAACCACAGAGCAGCCTGCAGCTATGATTGCCTGGGGCGGGGGCAGGAGCTCATTGTCTGCAGGGACAGGCTCCACTGGTGGCCTCTCTTTAATACCATCTGCCTGGGTGCCCCCCCCCCATGGTTGGGCCAGGAGTAGGGTTACCAGATGTCAGACAAAAGGAGGACATGCCCTCCTTTTTACCTTCATGTCCTCTATCCAGCAGGCATTTTAAAAATACAGGATTTTGTCTGTTTTTTTACTTACAGGGGTTAAAGTATGCTGGAACACCCTGGAACACTGTGTTTTTAGAGGGAAGCATTCCAGGGCCTCCTAAAAACAAGAATATTACATTAATACTACATTTTCTCCATGTCTCCTTCAATGTCCTCCTTTTCATACTTCCCTAGTCTCCTTTCCATGCTTTGGTATCTGGTAACCCTAGCCAGGAGCAGCCTGCCCAGTCTGGAGCTTCTTACACATGTTACTCACCATGCTTAGTGGAGCACGGTGGCAGTAGGCTGCAGGGAGCTGTTGGGAAGGAGGGATGGTGGGGAATTGCGGAACATTTTAACAGCTGACATGGGGCAGCCCCTGCCCACCCTTCTCTGAGCTTGCCAGGGTGAGTAAGGTGTTGGAACCCTTGTGGGTCCCAGGAATTGATTTCCAGCTGCCAGGGTCAAGTGTGGAGGGAACTCAGGCTGGCCCCCCCCCGTGCCTGCTGGCCCGTGTCAGACCTCTCTCTCTGGTCAGCAGTAATAGCTTAATTGCTGGGCTGGCAAGATGAGCCGAAGGCCTCTGTCTTTCCTGTTCTCCTCTATGTTAACTTTAGGCCACCTCCCAGCAGAGGCCAAGTCTACATTTACCCCACCCCACCAGTGTGGGGAAGAGTCTGGAGTGGAGCCGTCCCCCACCTCACACTGGACTGTGCCCCAAGCAGTTGCTGGCCTTGCTCTGTGGCCTGGTTGGTCAGAACTCTCTCACCCAGTGCGGCCAGAGACGGGTGCTTTTCCAGCAGGACCTTAAGGAATCTGGTGGCACTCCAATTTTGCTTATCTGGTGCTTTACTGAATTCATCCAGCCTGCAGTGGAGAGGCCATTTTGTGCATGCTCAGATTCCTGTTGTCCCAAGGAGCAACGTGCCCTGTTGAGTCAGAGTGTAGTGTCAGGGCAGAGACTACAGTTCCTGTCCTGGGAGACCAGTTTCCAGGATCAGTTCATCGCTTGCAAACGAAGAGCTTGTCAGACTCCTCCCAACAAGTTTTGGATGAGGGGCACAGTCCTGATAATTGTGCCTATAAACAGGCAGCCCATCACTGCTGTGAGGAGCTGAGATGGGGTGCTCACATCACAGGCATGTGCTCGTGCTCTTGCTGTCCTTTGGTCTGGCTGCTGTTTGAATGTTTTCTATTTAGTTCTCTGTTCACTGACTGCAGAGAGCATGTGAATTTGGAGAGACCGTGTTTTCCTACAGGAATCTGTTTATACTTCTCTAGCAGTATTGGGGAAGAGTCATCCCCTTTCTGTTCCCTCTTAGGCTAGTGCCACGCCCAGGTCTCTGGAGGACTTTCATCATATCTGTCCTCCATATTGCAGTACCTGAGCACACGTCCTCAGGCTGCATGATGTATTAGCCATTAGGCTGTTTCTTTGTGTGTGCTGGTGTCTGCAATCCCCCCTCCCTCCATTTCCTTTGCATTGGCTGCATTTGTAAAATGAAATAAATATTGACACGGTCAGGATGCTATTCAATTTGTCCTGATCACTGGGCTGCGGTGAGTTCTGACAGGGCAGAGTGTAAAACATAAGCTCAGGATGTAATTTCTACTGTCAACATGATGTACAGTACGGCTCTGCCAAATACACACCGACAAGCAGAGCGAGCCCTCTGGGGGAGGGTGCAAGTCACACTGATAATTGGGAAGCTGGGACTGAGAAACAGCAGCAAAAGCAGCATTTCTTGTGGATTCTGAACTGTGGGGGCAGAAGAAGGGGTGTGCGTGTGAGCTAGAGCTAGCCAGGGTGTGCGGCTGCCAGTGAGCCCCAATGCACTGTCAGCTGTCAGGACACCACACTCTTGGCCTGGGTCTTGCAGCAGCAGCTCCCATTCATTATTTATGGCCCCATAGCTTATGTGTGGCAGAGAGATGTGGTGCCCCAAGTCAGTTATGAAATGTCATCAATAACTCTGAGAAATAAATGTTGTCGCCAGCCTCTGCCCCTTGTGTGCTGGCTCTCCCTGAGCCCTGCCTGCCGCAGAGGACTTCATGTCCTGGCACAGCATCTTGAGATGCAGCACCAAGGCTATGAGAAGGGGAAAGGAAGAGCAAGTAGCTGCCCAGGAGGCTGGGGAAGAAGCTGGAGAGGAAGATGTGGGTCGGCAGAAAACAGAGTGTTGATTCCTCCCAGCCAGGGATTTCCCTAACACCCCAGCCACCCCCCTGAATTTCCCAACACCCCCAAGTTGTCAGCTAGTAACAGTGATATGCCAATTTAGTGAGCACCCCAATCCTGCCCACACCTCCCTCTACACTCCCCCTCATTTCGAGTCCTAGGGAAGCTGCTGCCCCCAACCCAGCCTAGTGTAGCATCAGAGGTGGTGCTAGCCCACTGGGGGCTCTGACAGTGACATATTGCCCCCTTCCACAACACGTAATGAAAAGCATGTAGAGGCCCTTTGAGTTGCTCTGGCCCTAGGCAATTGTTTAGTCTGCTTATGCCTTGCGGTTATGGTGTGCCTGTACTGGGGAGAGCAATGGGATGTAGTCTGCCTGAGTGCTCTGGGTGTGGGCAGACCAAGCCTGGCTTTGCTCGCAGAAGTGTGTTTATCGCCAGCTCTCTGCATTTTGTTGTGGAGTCACAAGGTCAACTGGTGGCAAGTGGATCAGGGTAGCAGTGTCCCATGGAGCTGGGCAAATGGAGATCTGGCACTGCAGAGTTGGCCAGGTGAGGCTATGTAAACCTCAGCCTGTCCCTTGAGCTCTAGCTGCAGCAGCTGACCTTTGACATTGTGAGAGGCCCCTGATAAATCACTGGAATTCAAAGACATTAGTAGGGTGAGAAGCGATTGAATGTAGAAAGTGCTGTTGGCAGTGGTACAGAGAATTGAGGAGCAAGGGGAATGGTGAGCCAGGTCCTCAGCAGGTGTAAATCAGAAGAGTCCCAGGAACTCCAAGGGAAGGACACTTGCCCCCTCAGGCCCTTCCCCTCAAACGGAAATGTGGGGAGGATGGGAGCCTCACCCACAGTGCTGCAGTGACAGAGTTCCTTGCATTGCCTTGATATTTATGTTAAATGTTAACAGAATAGAGAGGAACCCATCCCTATCTCTCTATCTCTCAGCAAGGGACCATTATCTATCCTAGTCTGCATGCTGAAGCCAAGTCTAAGGCATTTTTGAATGGCCTGGGTGCTTAGGGGGTGGGGAGAGTAGCAGATGCAAGACTTTCCTCTAGATCGGTCAATATTGCCTTTAAAAATAGTGGTGAGGAAGGGGTGGGGGTGGGGGGTGGGGGTTTTTGCCTCTTTCCCAGAGCCGGCCTAACCATATAGGTGGACTAGGCGGTCGCCTAGGTGCCAGATTAGATGGGCATAAATTGTTGTCTCTCTCTCTCTGTCTAAAAATTAATATTATCTCTTATAAACAAAACTATTGCCCTCTGACAGGGGTGCAAAAGTTATAGCTCACTTGGGGTGCCAAATTCCCTTGGCCTGGCCCTGCTCTTTCCCCATTTCTCACCAGAGAGAGGCTTTTCTTTCCCCTCTGGTGCTCCACCCCTGGAGTGCCCCACGCTGAGCCTGCTGGCAGGACCAGGCCTTGCTTCTTGAACACAAATGTGTCTGTCAATTGAGATGGGCTGTTCCAGTTCCAGTCGTCTGTACCCGGGAGGTCAGGTACAGGATACAGAGTGACCTTGACACATTGGAGGGTGGGACAAAAGAAATCCAATCAGGCTCAGCAAGGACAAGTGCAGATGGAAGAATCGCATGCACTGCTACAAACTGGGGACTGACTGGCTAGGCAGGAGTTCTGCAGAAAAAGACCTGGCGGGTACAGTGGACAAGAAGCTGGATGTGAATCAATGGTGTGTTCTTATTCCAAGAATGCTAGCAGCATATTGGGCTACATTAGTAGGAGCATTGCCAGCAGATTGAGGGTAGTGATTGTTCCCCTCTGTTAGACACAGGTGAGGCCTCTTTTGCAGTATTGTGTCCAGTTTTGGGTCCCCTCCTACAGGAGGGATGTGGTCAAGTTGGAGAGAGTACAGTGGAGGACAACAAAAATAATGAGGTAGCTGGAGCACATAATTTATGAGAGAGGCTGAGGGAACTGGGCTTGTTTAGTTTGCAGAGGAGAAGAATAAAGGGGAGGTTAGACAGCAGCTTTTAACTACCTGAAGGGGGTTTCAAGGAGGATGGAACTAGGCTGTTTTCAGTGATGGTAGAAAAAGTCTCAACTTGCATTGGGGGAGGCAGAGGTCAGCTGTTAGGAAAATCTTTTCCCCAGGAGGGTGGGGAATCACTGGAATGGGTAACCTCAGGAGATGGTGGAATTGCCATCCTTAGAGGTTTTCAAGGCTTGGCTTAACAGATCCATGGCTGGGGCTGGGATGATTAACGTGGGGTTGGTTGGCTTTGAGCAGGGGGTTGGACTAAATGACGTCCTGAGGTTTCTTCCAAAACCTAATTTAGAGATTCTGACTCCCGTTTTCTATGGCCCTGACAAGAACAGGGGAGAGATGTTTCCTGTACAGGGGCTGTGTGTGTCTGGGACCAGTGGCCTTCCCTGCTGGAACTTCAGCAGGTTGGGCTTTGGAGATGGGTAATGGATGAGGATTGTGAGCTCCCCACTGTGCACGTGTGTATTTGGAACAGGATTAGAGATGTGACAAGAATGAGGCCCTTAAATACATTCTAACCCTAGCAGTTGTATTTCCTGGGTACAGCCCATCTGTGCTGCAGCTATAGGTCTCACTGCTAGCATGGAAGTGTGTAATAATAACTATTTAGCACTTAGGACTGAGAGCTCTAGAGATGGATGCCTTTTGCTTTTCCCCAGTCAGGCACAGCACAGGTGTAAAGAGAGCAAGCTTCCTGCTCACGGTGCCCCTCCTCAGGGCTGAGAGCCGAGCAGTTGGACAGGCTCTGAGGTGCAAGCTGTGAATGCTTGTCTGCTGGCAATTGGCCTGAGAGCCACCAGCTGATTTCACACCCAGACCTACCAGCTGTGGATGTCTGTTCAGAGCCAGGGACCAACTTCCCTCAGCATGGTGGGTTTGGAAGCTTTCAGGGCAGCTCAAACATCTTGGGTTCCTTTTGGGCTGAGGAAACATTAGAGCAGGGATTCCTGTGGAAAGGACCTGGGAGGCCCCACCCTTGATCTGGGGGCACTTCTTTCCTGGGGCGAAGCTTTGTCTGACCTCCAGCTAGAAAACCAGTGTTCACTGAAATCTTGGCTGGGGAGAGTGTGTTGATAGGAAAGAAAATTCAGGAGCTCAGGCAGCATTTTGCAAGGTCTGGAAGACCCTGATCTTGATGAAGCTGATCATTGTTGCCTGGCAGGGCCAGACTAGAGAGCATTTTGGCTGGGAGATGAAAGCTCTACAATAGCCAGAGCATTGCCAAACAGGAGTGTGGCATGACTGTCACCACTGGCCATTGTCATAGACCCTCTGTACAGCATGTTTATGTGTACGTGTGTATGTGAGCTTTCTCTGCGTTCCATCATTGCCAAGTGCAGGACTGTTTGCTCACCTCGAATGGCTGGCTCTGGCCTCTGCTGAAGGTGGGGGCTTCCTTCAGCCCCCAGCCCAGAGCAGCAGTTCTGGAACCAGGTGGTGTGTTGGTCAGACAGAAAATGCAATCAGCTTGGCCGACAAAGGCTTCAGCTCAAGTGATTGTGGGTTTGTGGCCATGTGTGGTGACACTTGTCAGCTCTGCGCCTGCCAGCAGTTTTTCCCCTTCTGCCTCCTGAAACTAGGAATCCTGTTTTCAAATCTCTTCCACACAGTGTGATAACAGGACAACCTGCCAAGTGCCAAACTGGCATGAATGACTCTAAGACCCTCTGTGCACACAAAGGAATGGGGCAGGCCTAATGCGTGGAGCAGTCATTCTTTACATTCACTTTCCTGGTAGCCTGTGTAGTGGGAGGGGACACATCTGAGTGACAAGAGACCTTTCTACAATCCTGTCTGCAGAGGGCTGGGCTCAGTGGCGGGATCTCTGGGCAGGGAATCAAGGCAGGACACCTTAGTAGGGCTGAACCGTAACTCCTGACTCTCCAAAATGCATTGGAACCCCTGTGCTCCCCAGTGCATCAAGTGCTGCAGTGAAGTGTGTATGTGATGAGAGTGCCTTGGTCCTTGTGCATGTTACACAGGGCTCGTGTGTGTTCACATTGTATGGTGTGCAAGTATGCTGGTGTGACACTTGTGTGCTGCATGATAATCGTGATCTGAGGATGGCAAATTGTCAGCTCAGCTACTGTGGGTCCCAAGCTTTTCTTTTTGGTGGATGGCCAGGGTGCCCTGCGTAGCCCCTATTTCCAAGCATTGGCCAGCTTGGAAATGCCCTGTGGTGCAAGGGGGGAAGTCTCAACCATTTCTCTGGGTCCCTGCTTAGAGGCCCTAAAAGTAGCAGCTGTGCTCTGCCAGCAGTGCATCTGGCTGCTGCTTTTCCCTGGTCTAGCCCCCCACTCTCCCTCACCCATCCTTTCAGCTTCTGGGGCTTGGCAGGCAACCCTCCCTCCCAGCATTCTCCTTCACCTGGTTTCTCTCATATTTCGAATCAGTCACCACACTCCTTTGACTCTCACCAGCTGTCTGGCTGGAACAGGGGGCCAGCCGCTCTCCAGGACCTCCCTTCAGTTCACAGGGAGCAAGACCCAGATCATCTTGTATGTCTCTTTTCTATCAGTTTCCTGCTGCCCCTTAACCTTTCTGTCTCACAAGAGTGACAGTCAGTGGCTCCACCATGTGAATATCCTGGGCTCAGTGTCTGGTGGTGTGTGGGTACAGAGAAGTACCAAAGCAAGGCTGCAGGGAGCTGGGATGCTGCGTGCATCAAGCCAGTTGGGCCTGTGCATCTGTCCTAGGAGGGTAGGGAGCCAGGTACATGCAAGGGATGGTTAATGAAACTGTTTGTCAGCTGCCACTGAACTCAGCGCTTTATCAACTGGCAGTGGTGAGGAGCTGTTCTGCAGCTAGCTCTGTGCCTCCTGTACTGTGGGGACATCCCCACCAGAGCCCCAAGGGGCATGTTCCAGGTGCCCCTGCCTGAGCCCTGAGGGGTGTTCTCTAGGTGCCCCTGCACCACCCCACCCCTCTGTCTCTAGTAACAGATGGCAAAACCATTTAAACCAAATGTCAGGAGCAGAGCCTTTGGTGGGCTACTGCAGCAAACTTCTGCATGGCTCAGGCTGCCAGGGGGTCAGAGGGATGCCTGTGCCCACCCGTGGTTCATGAGGCTTATTGCTAACCACTGGAAACAGTCCCTGTTGCATAGAGCCTGTGTCTGTCTGGTTGCACCTTGCAGACGTCATCCTCAAGCCTTGTCTGGCTGTGTCTGGTGGTTGCCCAGAGCTAGCTGTGGGTCTTGGTAGTAAGCATTGTCAGACTCTCCTCTTCAACCACTGTTGACCTTCAGCTCAAGGAAAGCCTCTGTAGCTCCTGAAGACCAGAATTCTGGGCCTGAAGCCCCTGCCCAGGCTGAGAAGATCAAAAGGGGAGGCTGGGGAGAGCAGCTGGGAAATTGGGCAGCACATCTATCTTCCTGCAGCTCCAGTCCTGGCTCAGGCTGGTGTTGTCCAAAGAATGCACTCAGGAGGGTACTGTGCTGCACAAAAGCTGGTGTTCAGCCCCAGACCAAGATACACTGTTGGGACGGTTAATCTTGGGCTGATGAACGCTCATTAACTGGTTGCTGTTGTGGAAGTGCTCATTCCAGTGCAACTCCCAGAAGCAGTGTGAGGGGGAGGCACTATTGCTGTTCTCCAGATCCCTGCTAAATACAGGAATTTCCATAGAGATGAAAGCTCCACAATTCTGCTGCCCTCCTCTTCCTCCCCACCCCCACGTCCTTGGCTCCAGCATCTCCTGCAGTGCTGGCCTGGGCTCCCACACATGGCATTGGTGTGGAGGCAGCACTAGCGGTACCAGGAGGGAGAGAAAGCTGGGGGAGGAGGGCAAGGCAGTGAGCACAGGGATGAAAGAAGCATGAGGGCAGCCAGGCAAGGGGAGGCAACGAGAGGGGATATAGCACACAGCCCAAGGGTCAGCACTAATTTCTCGGCCTCTTTCAGATTCCCAGAGATGCTGTCAGCTGCCCAGTGCTCACCCAAGTGAAGTGGAGGTGGCTGGAGGTGACAGGCAGTAGCCTGATGAAGAGCTCTCCTCTAGAAGCTGGAGTGCAGCAGCCACAAATCCGGAAAGTACAGACGCCCTCACCCTGAGCTGCCACTGCTGGATCTGTCGCCTGAGAGCACAGGGCCCTTTCAGCCTGCTCTTGTTACCATCTCTTATGAAACTGGATGCAAAGGTGCTGGCCTTCCTGTCCTGCAAGCCACAGGTGCAGCCTGCTCTGCCCCCCGCAGGGCAGAGTCACGTCACAGGGCACAGAGTCCCCTCCCATCTTGCTGAAGTGTCCCGAGGGCAGAATGTGAGGAGAGCAGAAGGGAGAATAGCTGCTCCTTTGGCCCTGGCTCCCAGGGAAGTACTGCCACTAGTCCAGCCACAGAGCAGCGCAGCCCTGGGGACTGGCGAATCAGGCACACGAGTGCTGCCGGGAAGGCACTAGCCCCCTGTCTGCACAGAGTCTGGGAGGGGGCCCAGGAAGAAAGTTTGATTGCCCTCATCTTACTCAGCCCCATGTCACGAGCCGAGGATGTGTGTTGCTGGTTGCTGTCAACAGCATCGCCCTTGGGCCTGAGCAGACCTGTATCTCCTAGTCCACAGGGACCCTGAGGAGTCAGCTGCCGGGAGCAAGGCCACAGCGGGGATGGGGAAGCCACCCCATCTGGACTGGTGAGCCCCTTTGCGGTGGTGTTCGACTCCTCTCTGCTCCCCAAAGGATGTCTGCGTCCTGCCTGAAAGCTGCTGTCCATGCAGCCTCCCAGGGCAAAATGGCACTGCCAGGTTTCTTGTGGACTGTGCTTCTGCTTCTCTGTGTGCTGGGGCAGTGGAGGACCCTGGCTATGCACATGGAGGCCAGGGGGCCTGGCCTGGAGCAGCTGGGGGCCCTGGCCATGCACATGGAGGCTGGGGGGCCAGGCCTGGAGCACCCAGGGGACAGCATGCTGCTGGCGGGCGGGCGTGTGAAGCGCGGCTGGGTGTGGAACCAGTTCTTCGTGGTTGAGGAGTACACGGGCACGGAGCCACTGTATGTGGGGAAGGTAAAGTGAGCTTGGTATGTCCGCACAGGGCCCGGGTCTCTTGGTAGGAGGGGTGGAGGCTGGAGCTAGGCAAGGGGCATGGCCAGGCCCTGTGGTGCCCCTGCCTCACAGGAGGGAAGGGTCTTGCTGGGGTGTGGCTGTACTGAGGCCAGGAGCACCCCCTGGCTGGGCTGAATCAGTTGCTGAGCTGGATTGGAAGACCTTGGGGCTGGGGTCAGTTCTAGGGTTTATCATGGGTTGATTGGGCTTCAGTGTGGCCTGTGGGCTCAGGGAAGATCCAGAGCAGTGAATGCCCCAAAATGGACAGCTGCCATCTTCAGTGTGAGGTGGGCACAAGAGACGGTCAGGCAGCATCCTGGGGACGGCAGTCCAGGAGGGGTGGGCAATGGGAGGGGATGAAGGGAAGGGAAAGTGGTGTGTAGTGCCCAGGGGACACCCGATCACAACATACACTGCTGCTGCTTCCCTCCTGGGGATGGGAATGAGGGCATATGCACTGTTCAGTGGTGGCACCGGGCTCTTTTGGGACATGTCCCAAATCACCCTGTCTCAGATGGGCTCTGTGGGACTATAGGCTGCACAGCAGACCCTGTTAGGCTGAAAGCTGGACCCTAACGTGTGCTGGAGTCCTCTAGCTCTCTTTTCCCAGGACACCCCAAGGTGCAGCTGTGTCCTTCCAGCCAGGGGTTGCCAGCAACAGGCATAGGGGCTTCATATTCCCCTCAACCACCATAGGGTAGCGCCATGGCTTGGCGTTCCCCAAGTCACCCTTGTGTGGAGATGCACTGGTTTGCTCCTGGGCTGCGATCACTAAGCTCAAAACCTACCAGACACATCTCATCCTGAGAAAATGACAATGTTGGTTTCCTGGCTGATCATTTTCACAGACTGGGCTGGCTCAGGAACAGTTCTGTTAGGCCTTGGTATATAAATCCTGCCTCCCCAGTCCTCTTCCCTGGGCAGTTCCCTACCTTGATTCCAGTTTTGAATGGCAGGCATGTAATGTTTTTCTGTTTGCTTAATCATGCTGAGTGGGGCTGGGGTTTCCTAAGGACAAAGGGGTGCCTAATCTTACAGGTATGAGCCTCTTTGCTAAAGGCCAAGCATTGGGGTCTGGCTCCTTTGTCCCAGCAGATGCAGAGCCAGCTGTCCTGTGTCACAACTGGGGAACGAGCTGGTGCCTCACTGGGTGGGAGTCTGGGGTATGGGAGGTTCTGGGGTCCCACAGAGCATGCACTTTGCCTTCCCTATGTTAGTATTAATATTACACTCATGTCTAAGGCTGGCTGCATTGAACTGGATTTGAGGGTGGCTTCCAAAGCTTTGCTGTTCAATTTGAGATGAGACATACATGAGTGGTGATTGAGGATGTGGTGGGAAGGCAGGACATGGTTGGTGGGTTAAGCTAGTGTGGTCACATAGGTGCAACAGTACTGGTCCTGCTCCCCATGGCTATGTCAACAGTACAGGGCTCAGTTAAGTCAACTTAAAAAGGTTGACTTAAAGTTGACTTTATTAAGTCAACTTTGAGAGGCCCCATTTATTTAAGTTGACTCTATCAAGTCAACTTAAGGCAGGGGACCCATTTAAAGTCGACTTTATTAAGTCAACTTCAAATGGGTTCCCTGGCTCAAGTTGACTTTATAGAATTGACTTGAATGGCCACATCTTGTTAAGTTGACTTAATAAAGTCAACTTTAAGGATGAGAGTTATTAAGCTGACTTAAGGAAGCCCTTAAGTTAACTTAATAAATGCTAAATGTGGCCATGGAGTTGCTTAAGTCAACTTAAGCCTCCAGTGTAGACATAGCCCATGAGAGCTCAGAGGAGTGATGGTATGATAAGTTCAGAAGCAATGCAGTTCGTGCTGTGTACATCTTTCTTTGGCATTTCCTTCTCTGCTAGCTGGTGAAAGCTGGTGTTAGACCTAGTCCCTGAACCTAGTGAGAGGTGCAGTGTGAAAGCCCAAGGAGACAGGTACAGTGGTAACTAGCTGCATGTTGCCCCTGCCAGCAGCCAGGGCTGGCATATGCTTGTCCTCCAGCACTCATGCTGGCACTCAGTGGTTTTGCAGTGTGGGCATGCCCTCAGCCTTGCCCAACAGGCTATGGGCTTTTGCTTTCCTCAGTGCTCTGGGTTAGGCCATCCCAGGATGTCTCCTCCACCGTTTTCCGGCACAGCAAAGCACACATTTCCATTACCAAGGTGTAGGCCCAGTGAGGCGGCATGGAGACTATCATGAAGGCCGCACTGCAGCTGGGGATGGGCAGATTCTGTATGTATGTATGTAGAAGAGTGCGGTGAGCTGGTTCTAGTGGCTCAGCTATGCTTGGGTGGCCCCAGAAAAGACTCAGGGCTCAGCGTGCCAGGACTTGGGGCTCATGTGCTGCCACTGCGGGTGGCCCAGTGATGGACCCAGGGCTTGGGTACTGGGACTCGGGGCTTGAGCCTTATAAGCCCAGTGCCAGTGATGTCCCTGCTTGGGTTAAGTGTGCTGTTGTGGGCCATGAATCACGGGTACCACATGGACAGGAGCATGGGTAAGCTTCCACTTGAGTTTTAACAGTGCCTGGTTTGCAGCCTCACAAGCCAAACTCCTCCATGAAGATGCTGGATGCCCAGTTAATTGACAGCTCCCCTGGGGAGTGACTTGAAGCCTTGTTAAATTCCAGAGGTAACCTAGCAACAGCCTCATTTCCAAAATGAACTGAGGAACTTAAAACTGGCCCATATTACAGCTCCTTGCCAGCCAGGCCACAGAGAGAACAGCGCCTTGTAAATGTGGCAGGAAGGCCTGCTTTTCTCCTACAAAAAACAAGAAGTCGTGTGGCACTTAAAGACTAACAGATTTATTTTTTGCATAAGCTTTCGTGGGAGAAAATCCTACTTTGTCAGATGCTTCTACAGCCACTGTCCAACAGGCTGGGCCTGGAGTAGTGTGGAGCTGCTCCTGCAGCCAGGACTCCTGCCTTTCTCCCCCCAGCACCCAGGCCAAAAAAGAGAGAATGAAAACAGTTCTGATCTCTTCCTGCTCCAGGTGTTGTAATTTCTCTACAGTAGGGGTCTCAAATTCAAACCACCACGAGGGCCACATGAGGACTAGTAGAGGGCCACATGAGTGGTGAAGCAGTGGAATAAGCTGCCTAGGGAGGTGGTGGAATCTCCATCTCTGGAGGTGTTCAAGTCCCAGCTGGACAAAACACTGACTGGGATGATCTAATGGGAGTGGTCCTGCTTTTTTTGGCAGGGGGTTGGACTAGATGACCTCGTGGGGTCCCTTCCAACCCTATGATTCTATGAGGACTAGTACATTAGTCCAAGGGCCACACCAGTGAAACCTTTTCATACAACAATATTACAAATATTGGTAACAATAGTGTTGTTGCGGGCCGCAGGAAATAGCTTTAGGGGCCGCATGCGGCCCTCTGGCCACGTGTTTGAGACTCCTGCTCTACAGCATGACTCCTTTGTTGGAGACTGGGAATGGAGTGGATGTGAGCTTTCCATGATCACTGTTCCTGCCCCTCTCCCTGGAGAACCTGTTAGTGGAACACGCAGATGGATGTGCCCTGGCTCTGGCACCTACACCACTGGGGAGAGCTTGCCTTGCACTACTGTCTCCACCCCCCCCACTCCACATACACACCTACATGTGCTCTTCTGAGGGCCAATAACATTTCCATAAAGGATTCTCTTGTTAATCCTTTTTCTGAACTGTAATTTCCCCTGAGGCTTCTGTCAGTTTGATGTGGATTTCTTTGGGTTTTTTAAATAGAATTATGAGGTCAGTACTAGTTACAAACTTCTGCATGTGGACAGATCTATTTTAGATAGATGAGGGGATTAAAGGAAAAAAAGCAGATTTAATTAAGTTGCTAATATTTAAAGAAAATTGATGAACTCAGGCTTTATGAGCTGGAGCAAACACAGAGCACGCTTTCATTATGGCCAGTTTTTATTTGATTTTCTTTATTTTTCAATCCTGGAGTAGTTTTTTTATTTGTGTGGCTGTGCTTTCTTTTTAATCGTTTTTAATAAGGAAAATGCACCTCTGTTCACATTTAATTTTGATTTAATTAGTAGGCAGTAATTAATGGCCTCATAAAATCCCAGTTTTAGCCCTTTAGGGCAGGGAAATCATTTCCCTTTTTAACAAACTGAACAGATGAAAGATTTTTGTCTTTTCCAAGAGGCCCTTTTCCCAACATTGCCCTTATCTAAAGGAATAGGGTCCAGGCTGTGGCTGAAGCGCCAGCTTCCTTCCCCCAGAATGAGTGAATAGCTCCCCCTGGAGGAAAAGGGGTCACTGCAACCTGCTCTGAAGCTGCTACAGTGGGGACCAGTTAATGCGCAACCTGTTTGCGCGCAGATCCGGTCACCACACACTCCGGTCGTGTCCCCCAAAGCCATCAACTTAACACACGGGACTCACTAATGCACGGTGCGTAAAGGCGGAAGTTGGCTTGGGCACAGAAACGCCCGAAGTGAGTAACAGCTTAAGGAGTCTGGCGCGCTAGCTAAAAGGGAAAGTTGGCCTGAGCGCGGAAACAGGTAGAGTGAGCCTTACTGGTGCTGCACTCTGATTTATTTATTTATTTATTTATTTATTCACTGCGGTCCCGTTTGTGCGTGGTCTGTTTAAAGCACAGCTGCAGGGGCTTGTCCCCCGACACCCGTGCGTTAATGGGTCCCCACTGTACTTAGATGTATATTATGGACTAGTCTCAAGCCAAGGGGTGGCCAAATATAGCCCACAGCCTGAATCTGGCCCACATGAGGTCTCTGTCCAGCCCACTGTGACTCCTGGCTAGAATCTCCACTGCTGCACCAACCTATAGATCCTCCACTCCCAGGCTGGCTGGCCCTGCAGCCAGCTTTCTGCTGGCCCCCCCCCCCCCCCCCGCCCACCTGTGGAAATTATTGCCCACCCTGGCTCAAGCCTGAGGGAGCCTGTGTGAAAGGAGAGGCTGGGTTTAGATTCTTTAGCAACAATCAAGGAGTCCTGTGGCACTTAGAGTCATAGAATCATAGGGTTGGAAGGGACCTCATAGGTCATCTAGTCCAACCCCCTGCCAGAGGCAGGACCACTCCCACTAAACCATCCCAGTCATGGTTTTATCCAGCCAGGCCTTAAACACCTCCAAAGAGGGAGATTCCACCACCTCCCTAGGCAGCTCATTCCAATGCTTCACCACTCGCCTAGTAAAGTTTTTTCTAATATCCAGCCTCGACCTCCCTAACTGTAACTTGAGACCATTGCTCCTCGTTCTGTCCTCCGTTGCTACTAAGAATAGTCAAGCTTCCTCCTCCTTGGAGCATCCCTTCAAGTAGTTGAAGGTTGCTATCAAATCCCCCCTCAATCTTCTCTTCTGCAGACTAAATAAGCCTAATGCTTTCAGTCTTTCCTCGTAGGGCTTGTGCTCCAGCCCTTTAATCATTTTGGTTGCCCTCCACTGAATTCTCTCTAGCATGTCCCTGTCCTTTTTGTAGTGGGGAGCCCAAAACTGAACACAGTATTTTAGATGTGGCCTCACCAGTGCAGAATAGAGGGGAATGATCACATCCCTTGATCTGCTGGTAACACTTCTTTTGATGCAGCCCAGTATGCTATTGGCCTTTTTGGCAGCAGTTGCACACTGCTGACTCATATCCAGCTTCCCATCTACCATGACCCCCAGGTCCTTTTCTACACTGCTGCTACTTAGCTGAATGTTTCCTAGCCTGTAGCAGTACATGGAGTTTTTCCGTCCCAAGTGCAGGATTTTACACTTGTCCTTATTGAACCTCATAAAATTTAAAGACTAACAAATTTATTTATCACGAGCTTTCCTGGGAGAAAATCCCACTTCATCAGGTGCTTTGAAGGTGGGGGAACAGCAGAGTCTCTCTGGATTCACTCACCCTGGTGTGCCTAGAAGTTGGGATGAAGACTGGAGAGGTTTGTTGCCCCAGGACAGCTTTAGACAGGTTTCTCCACTGAGGCCTGGTTTGTGGCTCATGAGATGAAAGATAGGTACTTCCACATGGACATCCATACCACCCACTGCAAATGTCTTTGCTTTGTAATAGGTTCTTCCCGTTATCAGTTCTGTGTCCTCCCTTTTGTGATCACCATTGCTCCCTATGTGCTGACAAAAGTCTTTGTGGCCTATGTCTGATGCCTGAGTCACACACTCTTCCCATACTTGTATGATTGGCTCCTTGTGGCATCATCTGTGAACATCTCTTTTTACCAGCCATATGCTGTAGGGCCTCCTCACCAGTCTGGGCATTTGAATCCATGAGAAGTTGTCTATCCTTGTGCCTAACCAAGAACTCATTTTCACAGAAGCACTTGGACTCCATTGTGAGATGGTTCTTCTTCCTGATTGATCACTTCACCACACTTGCTTCCCTCATTATGAAACTACAGCATAGTCCCTGCACACGCCTCTCTCAATGCCTTTCATTTCTGGGATGTATGGCAGCATCCATCTCTGTTCTTCCAGGCCTGCCTTCACATGAAATGCCTTTAGTTATGATTTTGCTCAGCATACGATCGACAGGGCTATCTGAATGAATGGATCCTCCTCCTGTCCTCAGTAGTAACTTCTCTTTCATGGTGGTGCAGCACATCCAAGGTAATAGCGAGCACCCCCTCCAACCCTCTTACCCTTCTTACCACTCTCACAATTGACATGGCACTCGTGGAATGGGGCACTTACATAGAAGGCTGCACAGCCCAAGGCCTTGGGTGGTCCAGAGAAGAAGCAGAGATGCTCATCAGCATCCTAGAATTAGAAGCAGTCTAGTGTGCCTTTCAAGCACTTTTCCTTTTGTCTGCTCCACACATGTGCAACTTCTCTTGGACAACATGACTGTGCTCATATACACAAACAAGGTGGAACTGGAGCTACCTATGACATGTCACACTTCATGCAACCCATCTAGTGGGTACAGACAACAATCTTGCAAACACTCTCAGGCACTCCTTTCATTGCAACCATGAGCTGGAACCTTATGAGCCAACTCTTTGTTCTGTCTTCTGCCAATGGGACACATCATGCTGGGTCCTCTTCATGACAATTACCAAGCACAAACTTCTGCTCTTCCTCTCCAGAGGTGCTCTTGGGCAAGGATTTCCTCTTCTCTTTCCTTAGACTCTGGCATTACATTGTGCCTTCCCATATTGCTCTTCCCACGAGTGCACCACAGAGTGAAACAAAACAGTAGTCTTCATTCTCATCCCCTTCTGGCCGTGCAAATATTGGTTCACCTATCTTTTTTATCTTTCAGTTGGCCCTCCAATCATTTCCCCTTGCCTTCCTCAAATATCCTCATGCAAGAACACAGCCGGATCTGCCACTCTCTTCTCCTCACAATCTGATGTTTGGATGAGGCTCACAAATAGGCAATGCACATTCCATGCCTGTGTGGGACATCCTCCCACATAACCGATGCATGACCACCAGGACATGCTACCAATCCAAATGGAGGCACTTCACGGTGCGGGTGTCCCACTACCATCACTCCCTAGACCAGTGGTTCTCAACCTTTTGCGGGTCACAACATGCTTGTTGGACACATGACCCTACAGGACACACTGGCCCACCCTCTCCAGCCCAAACCAAGTCCCCATCCCAGCTCTTAGTGACACACTTATTACTATGTGGCAAAACAGTAATGTTTCCCAACACGGTGGTTGAGAACCATTGCCCTAGACACTGCATCCATGCCAACTATCCTTAATTATTTCTTCAACCATTGTCTTTTGGGCTTTGCCCACTTCCCCATTCGGGTTCACCTGGTAGTACTCAGCACCTTTCTCCCGCTTCCAGATGGTTTCTTTGCCTTCAGCCTCCCAGTTTCTGTTCAGTTTCTTCAT
Source organism: Podocnemis expansa (assembly GCA_007922195.1). Lineage (NCBI taxonomy): Eukaryota > Metazoa > Chordata > Testudines > Podocnemididae > Podocnemis > Podocnemis expansa. The sequence goes on from ML682086.1 coordinate 447,791, forward strand.
AATGTCCTCAACAACTTTGATTTGGTCCAGAAACCTACTCCCCCTTGAAACCTGAAGCTCATCCTTTCAGCCTTCGCTAGGCTACCCTCTGAGCCCATGGTCACTTTCTTCCTCACCTATTTTTCCATGAAGGTGATGTTTTTAGAGGCCATCACTTCTGCTGGATGAGTCAGCAAACTGGCAGCTATGATAATGGATCCACCCTTTACTAAATTTCATAAGACATGGTCTCACTATTACTTTGGGCCAAGTTTCCCTCCAGGATGGCCTGGTTCAGTCAAGTCATTCACTTCCCAGCCTTATACCCTAAACCACACACCTTTGCCAGGGAGTGTACATTACATTACTTCAACATCCATCATGCACTGGCTTTTTATCTCCTGTGTGCATTTTCCAAGCCTTGAACAGACTCTCACACTATAGCAGACCACTGCTGAAGCCATGTCTCCTCCTCCCAGTGCCTCTAAATGGATCTCCTGCTACATCAAAGTGTGTCACTCCTTTTCCCAAGTCCTTCCCCCACTTGGCATCACTGTCAACTCCACGAGAGCACAAGCCACCATGTCTGCCCTCCTCCTGGGCATCCCACGGCAAGACATTTGTAATGCAGCAGCGTGTTCCTCCATTCACACAGTCATTGGTCATCAGGCCACAACCTATTCAGCAGCAGCAGGAGCGGCAGTCAGCCACGCAGCTCAGGAAACTCATTTATCTGGAGCCCTTGCTCCCACCTCCACATAGAATACTGCTCTCTATGCTGCCCTCAGATGGAATCCACAGAGGATCCAGCACTCAAGGGAAGGAAGGGTGGGCTGGTTGGTTGGCTACTGATCCCTATCTGGACTCAGGTCCCTTCCCTTCCTCCCCCATCCTCTCTGCCCATTAGTAAGTTGACCCATGTGGTCTTATAAGACCTCAGATGCACCACATGTCCAATGCTTGATGCACATGTGGGTCAAAGGGTTACTTCAAACTGTTCCAGTTCGGGGGTGTGGTACACATGGAACCCAGATGCCACACCTCTCAAAGAACCCTTGGCTACAGCAAGTAGACTTTCTTTCTTGTGCTAATGGGTCTGTGATGGTAAGAGGCACAGGTCAGGAATGGGCAAGAGTCTGTATTGCTACAGGCAGAATTGGGAATGCAAAGACGGAAGTAGCTTGACAGGACTGGTGCATCCAGCAGAACTCTGGGTAAGTGAGGGGAGCAGACTGCCACTGCTTGAGGAGCTGCACCTCAATGGGAGAGGGTGTGAGGGGCTCTGGAAATGTCATAAGAGGCTGTTGTAGGGCTAAGGTTCAGTGGTGAAGCTATGCAGAAGATGCTTACCTAACAGCAGCCAAACCTACTTCCACATTGGTGCCATCCCCCCTCACACCTGTGAACATTATGGTTCACCAAAATCTATCCCAACATTTACATGTGCCAAATGCACCAAGGGCATGACTACACTGCAGTTAAATAACCTGTGCCTGGCCTGGTCAGCTGACTTGAGCTGATGGGGTTTGGGTATGGATCAGTTTAGTCAGTCCCAGATCCTGTGATCCAGTCCAAGACAAAATATTTGCTTTGCAAGAGTCAACTGACATGGATCAGCTGTAGGAGCTTAACTGCAGTGTGCACATGCCCCATGGGGCAAATGAACAGGAAGCAGCCAGTGCAGGTACCTAGCTCAAAGCCCAGGTTAGTGCTATGTGCCAAGAGACAGCCAAAGAAATCAGATGGTTGCATTTTTGTGCTTTTAGAATTCTACCTACAATATTTTGGGTCAGCTTTCAGAACTGCTCTGATGTCTGATTGGTCATATACATGCTCAAATGTTGTGCTGGGGCCAAAAATCTCGGCGATTGTACACCAAACTGGGGACAAATGCAAACTGATTTTTCACATCTCTTTTTGTCTTGCCCTCCTTGGCGTCTCCCCAAGATAGCTGCAAACTGTTATTGTGCTCGCCAGTTGTTTTTTGTTTAGCTAAATTATGCAGATTTAGCTCTTTAATCTTCCCTCTTAAATCAATCTTCCCAGTTCCTTGAGTATGGGCTCCATTTTTCTTCCTGGGTTCCTAGGTTTCAGGGCTGCTAGTGTCTGCTTGGAGCACGGAGTCAGTATTAACCAAATGTAGAACAGAAGTGTGCTGCAAGTTGGGATGGTTTACTGGACATAGGGTCTGGACGGGCTGGTTTCTCTCCTGCTAGATAATGAGCCTTGAGTCTTGTCTCTGATGTTGTGACCACAGAAATGCACATTACTGTAGTACTGGATGTGACCCCTGTGCTTTTTCGTGCAGACACAGTCCCTGCTGTGATGTTTCAGTCTTTGATTAGAGAAGAGTTGACATGGGGCAGAAGGATGTGATGCAAACCACGTAGGTGACTACCTTATTGCTGCAATACCAAAAGGGTAGGGCAGAGATTAGATCCGCTAGGCAGGGCGGATACCTCCCAGGTTGACTGGCTTTTTTCAGTGAAGCAGGCCCAGCTCCCCTGGGGCACAGTGGGTGCTCCCAGTTGGGCCAGTAGAGAGGTTTGAGGCACCTGTGGCTATAAAGGATCAAGGTGAGTCAGCGGGATGGGAAGTCACAGAAGGAAGCTGGAGGCCATTCTCAGGAAAAAGCTGAAGAGTGGCAGAGGGGTTTGTGGCACTAGAGCACCGGAGATGGAGGTAGTTGAAGCCAGGAGGGCTGCAGAGAGAGTTGCTTGTGGACACCTAAGTGGGTGAGCTAGGGGCTGGGGTGATGGGAACAGTGGATGGGGCTACCAGCTGAAGTCTCCATGAAGGGGAGCTGGAACCTGAGGGCCAAGGGAACAGTGGCAGGCGGAGGTTAGAGAGGGGTAGTGGGGTGAGGAAGCTTGTTTGGAAAGGAGGAATGCTCTGTGGAGAGGCTGTGGGGTTCCAGATGGAAAGAGCGGGGTTGCACTCCAGCTGAATGGGTTAGGGTTGCTGTCATGGCAGAAGAGGTCAGCATATGGTATGTCCTAAATTGATGTTGTATGATTTTAAGGCCAATGTGCGGTAGGGTGATCAGTGGGGTGTCCAAGGACTTCTGCTAGGGACTGTTTGCATGATAGTTTGGTAATGAGCCAGCCCAAGGAGGGGGTATTACTGAGTCCAGCAAACTGGAGTGGAGCCATCAGGTTTGAGAGGAGAAATGGGATCAGAACCATGTTACTAGGGCACCCAGTGCAAAGGGGTTCTGGGTGTTTCTCAAGTTGTGCCACGTGATGACTGTGTTTCCTTGGGCCTAGCAGTGCCAAGAAAGCTGGTTTATTTGTTGAGTTGCTAGGGGTGTATTTTCCAGGCATTGCCAGTCAGGCAGGGTAATTCTTAGATGCTATGAAGCAGGTGAGTGGTTTGGGGGTGCATTTCCTGGCCAGTGCCAGCTGGGTGGTGTGGGAGAGGCTTGACCAGAGACAATAATGTGGGAATGGCTCATACAATACACTGAGTTGTCCAATGGGCATCTCGTCCGTGAAATAAATAAATATATAAGTGGTATCTAACAAGATAAATATAATGAAGGCATCATAAAAAGAGGCAGCTCTGATATAAATTCTTGCTGGTGGAACTGTATGTCTTTAAGGTGGATTATAGAACTGCAGTTTGGAAGATTGAATGGCCCATAAACATTTTCATATTTCATTAGCCGATTAATGGACAGCTCTTTTTTTTTTGGCAACTTTGCTGATTCTCAGCAGAAATTGTGGGGAGTAAATGAATGCATCTGATGCAATCTTTCTGGGGGCCTGTCCGTTATGGATTGCCCCAATTAATGCCCACGCTGCTCTCCTCAGAGATGCATTCTGCCTGTCCAGTTACTGTTAATAGATTTCTCATAAGTGGCTGGATTGTAAAAACCTCATAACTCAGTTTAATGCCCCCAATAAAATTATCTCTGGACGTCTGGCCTGGATTCCAGGCAGCTCCAGGGCAAAAGGAGCTGCCGTTTACCCTTTCAATCCCTTATTCCAAATATCGGCTTCATTAGGAACTGAAGAGGCTACAGAAGCTGCATTCCCAAGGGCTGTTTCTGATGAATGCTGGGTGGGCAGGAAGCTGTCATAGTATGGAAGGGTTAGAGCTGGCAGCTGCTGGTGTTACAGGCCAGCATAATGGGGAAGCTGGCTTAGGTTTAGAAGGGTAGTGTGGTGGTGTCAGCTTGTGTGTGCTTACACACGTCGCAGTGCTGTGGGCAGTGACTGCAGCTGAAGGAGTCTCACGTGCTTTGTGTTAGCCCTGTTGAAGCAGTGTCTTTTTCTTTGGTCCTGTCCATCACTCTTTCTGCAGAGGCTGATCTGGCCTCTGTCATGTTGTATAACAGCTGCACAGAATTATTCTCTCAGCTCTATGTTAGATGGGTGCGGGGCAGAGATCTGGTGTCAGGCCTGTGGTCAGAAAGACAAGTAGTGGCAGGACCAAGAATTGAACCCAGGTCTTCGAAGTCTCAGGCCTGGATTTCAAGGGCATTGCTTGCTATTCTCTTCCAAGAGGCTAAGCTGGGTAAACACTTGGCAGTGAAAAGCAGTGCAGCACTGGCTCCTGCTCCACCTCCCCTTTGCACCCTCAAGTTCCTGCTTCAACCTCTCCCATCCCCCCCCCAGGGCTCAGCCTCTGCATCAGTCTGGGGTTTCCTCAGTGACTTGGCTTGCTGCACCAGGAATGGTGGGTGTGGGCTCTGCCTGACTCAGTTACCCTCTCTCAGCACCAACCCTTCCCCTCTGTCCTCCTGCAGATCCACTCGGACTCAGACGAGGGGGATGGGTCCATCAAGTACACCATCTCCGGGGAGGGCGCAGGAACCATCTTCCTCATTGATGAGGTCACAGGTGACATCCATGCCACTGAGCGCCTGGACCGGGAGCAAAAGACATTCTACACATTGCGGGCACAGGCCCGGGACCGCCAGACCAACCAACTGTTGGAGCCTGAGTCCGAGTTCATCATCAAGGTGCAGGACATCAATGACAGCGAGCCCCGCTTCTTGGAGGGACCCTACATTGGCAGCGTGGCTGAGCTGTCCCCCATAGGTATGTGCCCTGCATTCACACTGAACACAAGGGGAATGGGGTGAGGAATGAGCAGCCTGGGTTCCCTTCTCTTATCCACAAGTCTCTTGAACAGCACAAAAATCTCCCCTCCTAAATCCCAGGGATTCCAGCTGCAACTGGAGCCAGAGAACCAAGAGGGAAGAATAAATAAGGCAGCTTAAGAGAAACAATTGAATAAATCCTCAGTACTGATTGCCAGCTGTGGAAGCACATGCGCTTACCCCTGAGCCTGTGCATTGGGGATGGACTGAGGTGGGTGCCTGCTCCTTCCGTACAGCTGCAGTTTGCCCTATGTCTCCTTGTCTCTGACTGAGTCTGCTGGGCCTGTGGCTCCAGCTCTCCCCAACCCTGTGATTCTGTCAGTACCTGCGTGGTGTTTGCCTGGGCTTTGATTAGCTATTAATTATACTGATTTCTTTAACATTCTCAGTGAACACTCTGAGGCTTGAGGGGTTCTTATCTGTTTAATTGGGAACTGTGACATACAAGGTTGCAACACTCATGCGTAGGGAAACTTTTCTGCATTGAATAGTTAGTGAGATCACAAACATTCCAGCCCGGAACAGGGCAGGGGGGTTGGGGAGAAGGACTCAGAATGAGCTTTAACATCCGTATATTCACCCCAGCCTTGGCAGAGCAGCCTGAAGTGTTTATCGTCTTCCTCATCAGCCCCCTCACTAATGGGTAACACCCTGGCACCATCCAACGCACACTAATTCCCAGGATGCAGCTCTTACCATGTGTTCAGTGCCGCCACCATGCCTAAAGTGTATTCAGCAGGAGTGTCAGCCTCTTTCCACATGTGTAGTTCCTCACTATACTATTAGTTCTCCCATAGGTTAGTAATTCTTTTACTTCAAGTTCATTAGCCTCTGTCTCTATTAGTTACCATGACATTCTCATGGCCAGACAGGTACCAGTGGTGATTTCCCTTGCTAACAACATCCCAGCACATCCTTCTGGTTACCTATTTCCGACTCAATCCTTAAGCACTCTGTCCTGTGATGTGAGTTATTCCTGGCCAGTTACATGCTAAGACTTGTGCTTTATGCCGTGATTAGTTTAGCTATATTGTCTTACAGGTCTCAAAGTCTGCAGGCTCACTGTGTTACCTATGATTCTAGACCTATTGGTTTCCTGGGTGAGGGCTGTGGGACCGTGCTGGGTGTCATACTAGGGAGCCAGAGCCATGGTGGGGCAAGGTGTCGTGGCTGTGCGGGGGGGCACAAGGGTGGGCTGGGGGCCAGTGGTGGAGAGTCAGGTCTATGAGGGAGGTGTGTAGAAGGGGGATTGGAGCCAGTGGGGGTAGAGCTGGGACCACTGGGTGGTCTGGCCATGTGGAGCTGGGGCTGCAGGGACTCCACAGTGGATCTTTGCTTAGGGCTCACAGTTGTCTAAGGCAGCCTCTGTCCACTGGTGCAAATGAGGTTCTGAGATGAGCAGCCCTTGGAAGAGGCAGGTTCCTTACTACAGTGAGCTGGAGTCTGTGCCCTGGGCTGGAGTGGTTCCTGTCTGCAGTCACGCTGGCATGGCCTCGCTGCCTAGAAAGCCCCAAGTCCCTGGGAAATTAGAAGGCAGCCACGAGAGGGCAGAGTCATACGCTATTGTCTCTCTTTGGCACCTCTGTAGGGCTCTGCTCTGCACTCCTCACTCAGGCAGAGGGGTTGCATGATGCCCATGGATAGGCCTCTGTCACCGCAAACCTCTCTGTTGTTCATGGCCTATTCATCATGCACTAGTATGTTCACGAGCGCAAATTATTCACATGTAGCTCTGTTCATGTCCCTCAGTCCCAGCCTGTCCCTGCCCTTTCCCCTTCCTCCACACCTGTCCTGATCTGCAGCCCCTTATTGCACCTTGGTCCTGGGCAGCTGGACTTGCGGCTCCTGTGGGTTCTGTATGCGCTGCCCCAGGCACCCTCCCCAGCTCTGCTAGTGCGGATGATTCTTGATCTGAGCTCCCTCCCATCCCGTTCCTAGCCCCCCACAGCTCTGCCCTGCGGCTCCTCTCCCAGCTGCTCTAGCCAAGCACACACTGAGCAGAGGCCGGCAGTGATGCAGAGCTAAGAATAACTGTCCTGTAATGTGGGCAGACTTTGGCAGGAACTTCAGACACGTAAACTCATCCCACTCATGATCTAAGCAAGGCTTGACCCCAAGTTCCCAGTGAACTAGTCTGGGCTAGCACCAGGGGTAGACTAACTCGTCAGTGGGTCTGGGGCTATTAGATTTTGTGGGGTCTCCACCTTCCTGGTACTGTCTCCCAGCTGCTCTGGGGAAGAAGAGTCTTACCTATGGGAAAGGGTAGGAAGCCTTGTGAGGGGGCTGCAAATGCAGGCATGGCTCTGCTGCCTCCCCCATCTCCACATGTACTGCTGCATGATACTGCCCGCTTCTGCTCCAGTTGTACAGCCTGGTGCTGACAAGCAGAAGGAGCAGCAACAGTCACCGCTCAGCCTCCTGAGCCCCCCACCTTGCAATGGAGGGCTGGGCTGGTGCCCCCGGCAGACAAGGCTCTCCAACAGGTTTGCTATCCAGTGTGCCATGAGTGGGACTAACAGCAGCTGGTGCCAAGTTCCCCTCTCTGCCGCAGGTCTGGCTGGGGGCCCCCTTTAGCCCAGGGCCCTGGGTGGCAGCCCCCTAAAGCCCATGCATTAAGCCGGCTCTACCTGGCACCTAACAGCCCACTTCCTTCAGTTCTGTGGTAGGAGTGTGGTGCACCAGAGCACAGCTGGTGCTGGGAGGTTTCATGTGAGCATGCCACCCACACTGAGGAGATGGTGGGATGGAGTAAAACATGGACAATGAGTTGTTGCACTTTCCTGGGCAGTGGATGGAACGGTTGATGGTGAGGCCACGAAATGGAGGAACAGCAGGGTGTTTGCCCCATGTCCCTATGTCACACCAATAGTGCATGTTGGCTGAGGGCCTGAATCCATTCACTCTTCTCCCTGCTTCTGGGCACCATGCTTTGCACAGTTCAAGCTGGGCTGGGGGGCTAACTGAGATTGGCAGTGGGTTTTGTGTTGGCAAGCTGTGAGGGGAGAGGCACAGTGGGCAGTGGACCTGTAAATCACGGCTGTCCAAAGACTGCAACAAGGCAAGGGATGGAGCTTGCAAAAGACTGACTGACATCAAAGAATAAGGCAGATCCCTCCAGACAGCAGGGAATGAAAGGGGAAAGAGTGACAGAGTGAAGAGAACAGCAGCAAGCTTTACTTAGCAGCAGGCTGGGTGAAAGAGAAGGTGAGAGAGTGAGAAGAGCCCATGAGAAAGGGGCTCCTCAGAGTCAGGGTGCAACAGGGAGCATGTGCCACAGGTCAGGCTCAGGCAGCAGGATGAATTATCTCTGAAAAGCCATGGTAACTCCCCCGATGACCAGATGACTAGAAAAAGGCAAATATCATGCCCAGAAAAAGAAGAAAGATTTGGGGAACTATTGACCAGTCAGCCTCACCTCAGATCCCGGAAAAATCATGAAGCAGGACCTCAAAGAATCTATTTTGAGGCGCTTGGAGGAGAGAAAGGTAATTAGGAGCAGGCACCATGGATTCACCATGGGCAAGTCATGCCTGACCAACCTGACTGCCTTCTGTGAGAGGACTGGCTCTTGTGGATGTGAGGAAGGTGGTGGTTGTGATACCCCTTGACTTCAGCAAAGCTTTTGATATGTTTAAAAAGTATAGGTTGGATGAATGGGCTATAAGGTGGATAGAAAGTGGGATAAATTTTTTGGCTTAATGGTAGTGATCAATGGCTTGATGTCTAGCTGGCAGCAGGTATCAAGCAGTGTGCCCCAGGGTCTGGTCCTGGTCCTGGTCCTGGTTTTGTTCAACACTTTCATTTGTGATCTGGATGATGGGGTGGAGGCACCCTCAGCAAGTTTTACAGATGACACTAAGCTGGGAGGACTGGTACATATGCTGGAAGAAAGAGACAGACACAGAATAACCTCGACAAATTGGAGGATTGGGCCAAAAGGAATCTAAATAGGTTCAACAAGGAAAAGGGCAGAATCCTGCACTTAGGAGGGAAGAATCCCCTTTACTGATACAGACTGGGGACCAACTGGCTAAGCAGCAGTTCTGCAGAAAAGGACCTGGGGGTTATAGTGGACAAAAAGCAGGATATGAGCCAACAGTGTGCTCTTGTTGCCAAGAAAGCTACTGGTATATTGGGTTGCAGCAGTAGGAGCATTGCCAGCAGATCAAGGGAAGTGATTATTCTTCTTCATTTGAAACTGGTGTGGCCACATTTGGAGTATTGTGTCCCATTTGGGTGCACTGCCAGTACCAAAAGGATGTGGTCAAATTGGAGAGTTCAGTGGAGGGCATTATAGATGGTTAGGTGCAGGGCCATAACTAGGGTGGGGCAACTGGGACTTTGCCCTGGACACGTATTGAGTGGCTCTGTTTACTGCTCGATCTGAGGGCGCGTTCCATGTGCCGCTTGCTCCGGCTATACCCCAGGCACAAAAATACCTGGTTCCGGGACTGATTAGGTAATTGGTGTACATGTATTATGAGGAGAGGCTTAGGGAACTAGGCTTTTTTCATTTGCAGAGAAGAGTGAAGGAGGATTTGATAGCAGCCTTCAACTATCTGAAGGGACATTCCAAAAACGATGGAGCTGGGCTGTTCTCAGGAGTGGCAGATGGCAGAACAAAGCACAATGGTCTCAAGTTGCAGTGGGGAAGGTCTAGGGTGGATGTTAGGAAAATCATTTTCCCTGGGCAGGTGGTGAAGCACTAGAATGGGATACCTAGGGCAGTGGTGGAATCTCCATCCTTAGTGGTTTTTAAGACCTGGTTTGGCAAAGGCATCACTGGAATGATTTATTTGGGGTTGGACCTGCTTTGAGTAAGGGGCTGGACTAGCTCTCCTGAGGACCCTTCCAACCCTCTGTCATGGAGAACCCAGAAAATCCTCTTGGATCCACTCTGTTCACAGCCCACCAGGACTCTGCTACGGTGTACGGTGAAGCCTTCTCCTGTCTCAGCATGCGGGTCTCCACACTACCTGTAGCCAGCTTCCAAATCCAGGCCCAGAGGGTCCAATCCTTGCTCTGTCTGGTCTCCCTTGGAGGGGGATCCTCCCTCCACGAGGGTCCCAGCCGTCCCAATCAGTAGTGACACTCAGCCAGTGGAGCAGTCAGAGGGTTTATTAGCAATCCACTTTGCACAGCAGCTAGGACAGTTGGCTCTCAGATCAACCAGGAGGGCAGATAGTAAACCCCCAGGACGAGCCCCGGAGGTCCTGCCCCTCCGACCTCCATCTTCCTTCCTCCCCTCTCTCCCCTTTGTTCTCCTCTCTGTCCAGCTGCCCTGCCCCTGGTCTAAACCGGCCACAACCTGTCAACCCCAGGGGGTCCAGGTAAGGTCAAACTAAGCCTCCTCCCCCCTAGGGCTACCTATAGTTATCACACCCCTGTGTCCCATCACCAGAATACCATCACCAAAGAACAGGAACAGAAAAGAAGAACCACAGTAACCCAAGAGGTTTTCTTACTTCATCACATCCTCCTCATCTCGGATTCTGTAAATTGCTGGTTTTCCAGGCCTGGTGTGTGATAGGCAACAGCCTGGAGAGGGCCCAGGCCTGGTTCCTAAGGGCAGTGCTCTCCTTGGAGGACAGCGTCCAATTTCTGGTGCCTGGTGGGTAGCTGTGTTTACATAAGCAGCATGTGAGTTAGCTCTGTTCATTCAGAGTCTGGGATGGCTTTCAGCATGTACAGATCTGCAGAAATTGTTCCACCAGAGGAGCTGCTGACTGAATTCTTCCTGAGAGGTGGAGACCAAGCACTTTCAGGACCCTGCCATCGTAGGAATCCTGTTTCTAGCCAAGAATGCCATACACTGCAGACAAGGGCAGACTCCTGTAGAAATGGAAGGCAGGATGCAAGCAGCAAGCAGAAATGGCCATTTCCCAAAGGGGTGTGTGTGTGTGAAATTAAATTAACGTATTTTGCCTGAACAGCTTTTCAGAAGGGCAGAATTCTCAACTCTTGGTATTAGACAAGGATCCCAGTTCTTTGAAAATCACTAACAATTACAGAGCGGCCTGATCACAGGCTGATGTGAACAAGACGTATCAAAGGAGACAGTGTCTGTGCAAAATTGGAGATCAGAGGGAAAAAGAAACTCGGTTTCAGAACATGAAAGGAGGCGATTCCTGCAAATTAAAATCCACAGACATTAGAAGCTAAGAAAAGTGTTCAGAGGAGCATCAGAAAGCTCATGCGATTAAATAAATTTGTTAGTCTTTAAGTGCCACAGGGCTCCTTGCTTGTTTTACGCTGGAGAGGGGCATTCAAAGTCTGGGGCCAGCACTGACCAGAGGCTTCTGGCATGTGCGCTCCAAGCTGGCGCATATGAACTGGCTTTCCCATGGCTACACATTCACAGGGGGCCTCCAGCAGCTTAACCAGTCTCAAAGGGGATGACAGTTCTGTAGCCAAAACTCTGAGATGTTGGGGAGATGCTTCCTCTTCACTTGCAGGCACCCTGCCCTAAAGAGCAGGAGCAGAGCTTGGTTGCAGCAGTCCGAGATAGCAGGGAAGGGGTTAGAGACCTGCAAATCCGCAGATATCTGCCTTATATCCATGGATATCTGCACCCACAGATATGATGTGGATATCCACAGACCATTTCTTGTGGCTGCAGATGGGATACAGGTCTACATATTTATATCTGCACAGAGCTAGAGCCCTGCAAATATGTGGATATCCGCGGATATCTGGATTACATCCGCATCCATGAATACAAGACGGGTATCCATGGACCATTTCTTGCAGATGCCAATCAGATACGGATCCACGTATTCGTATCTGTGCAGAGCTCTAGGAGGAACAGAGCTCTGTGTAGATCAGGGGTACTCAAACTTTTTGTGAGCCGGTCCACATTCAGCCTTCCACCATTCATCGGGGTCCACAAGCAACCAGGGTAGGTGAGTGGGAGCAGGGGGGATGCTGCCGGGAGCAGGGGGGTGATGTCAGGAGCAGCGGCGGTGATGCCAGGAGTGGGGGGTGCCGCTGGGGGCGGGGGGTGAGTGGGAGTGGGGGGGGGGGATGCCGGGTGTGGGGGGGTGCCCCTGGGGGCGGGGGGGCGGCTATGCAGCAGGCTCCGTGGGGCGGGGAGCGCAGCGAGCAACAGGAGTTGCTCAGCTGCCGGCAGGGGTACTCAAACGGTCTTAGAGGGAACATTGCTTCAGGTTTGGATTTTTCATGCAAATAGGCGGGCCGCGGTCCACCAGAAACGTCTCTGTGGTCCGGATTGTGGACCGTGGGCCGCCGTTTGAGTACCCCTGGTGTAGAGCATCTCCCGACAGCCAGCTGCTGCACCAGGATCTGGGTTAAAACCCAGAGGTGCTACATGGAATGAGTTTGATGTTCTCTGCTCAGGCCCTGGTGGCAGGGGATTACCTAGCTCCTCACAGCAGCTGTGGCACAGCTCACTGTCCATTATTGCTTTGGAAAGGTCCAGCGTCCAGTTCTTGGGAAGGAGTGCTCCATGTCAGTAATCAGAGCTGTGCTGTGGTGTGGGGGCTGTCAGTCAGCAAGATTTCCTAGCCTTCACTCCACCAGTCAGCAAAAACATAAGGAGTCAAGTGCTTCTTTCAAACGGTGACATGCCCTAAGTCTGCTCCTTCCTCTGCCTGCCAGGTGGGACTGACCAGCTGAGAATTCCTTGCACAGTTGTTGTGACCTGAAGAAAGCAGGGCAGCTCCTTCCATGGTCCCTGGCCCATACTTACCCAGGGACAGGCATGTTCCTGAGGCACAGAAGGCAGTTGTCAGATGGGCTCATGCAACCTGGGAGCAGATCCAAGAATACTGTTTGCCTAATGAAGGAGGACTACGTGGGTGGGAAAGACGTCTGATTTCCAGCATCTAAGGGAATGCAAACATGGGGAGTAAGCGAAGATTGAAGCAAACTCTTACTGAGTGTGGTTACCCAAAGCCAGCTCCTGGCAGCCTGGTTCCCAGGACAGGCTCTAGAAGCAGCTGAGTGGCTGGGAGTGGGGAGGGAGTTGGACAGAACCTGGGCTGGGGTAATGGGAGCCTTGCTGGAGCAGGGGTAGAAGGACTGGAATCAGGGAGTTTCTGTCATTGGGACTGACTCCCAGCTGTACACCTGCTCCAGATGGAGGATGTTGGGATGCTGCTTTGCCTCACAGGTGGAAGTGAAGCTGACACTCTTGTCCCAGCACCCTGATGTGACAGCACTGGCCACAGGAACGGGACACGAGGGGCTTTCCGGAGGGAGCTAGCTCTTTGCAAGATGCCAGGCTTCTCATGCAGCTGTTCAGTGGTAGGGCCAGACATAGGGCTGCGGTGCTCACCTCCAGGCTAAGGGTCTCTAAGTGCTGCTCCAGATAAGCTGCCCTGCTCAGGCCTGAGAGTGGGGCAGTGTGGGGCAGCTGGGTGAGGGTTAGGGGCTCCAGGTGTGGTACACAGGGCACTCCCATTGGGCTCCAACTGGCACTGTGTGCAGGGAATACAGGCTTCTTGGGGAAGAGAGGGCCTTGAGCTCTTGGAGAGAAGATGGGTACTGTCCCCACTTGGAGTCTGTCAGGGCTGGCAGTGGGTGTAATCCACACAGCATGTCTGTGAGGCAGATAGCACAGTGAGGATCATTGTTAAGTATGAAGGCGCCTCTGCTGCTTTCCTTAGCATCTTGGGTTGGGGCGGAGACCTGCACACAAGGGGGAGTGTTAGTGGATCTGTATCCTGACCAGTCTCCAGCACTCTGAGGAGCAGCCAACAAGCCCTGCAGCAGCTCTGCTCCTCACAAATGCTCCTCACGGAGACACTCTCTAGAACAGGGCATGGAAGGGCTGTTCTGATCTGGCTTAGACCCCTAAGGAGCTGTCAGCCCCGGCCTGGGAGCAAGGCAGCACCATGGCCAGAGGCAGATCCCAAGGGAAGAGTCCTCAGGGGTGTCTGCTGAAGGCAGGATGGACCCTATGGGGAACCAGCCAGGTGTCTGAGGACCCGGGGAGCTTCCCAGTGCTAGCACATGCTAAAATTAGCTGGGTTTTCAGCTCTTTCCAAGCTCCCTCAGGGCTGATTAACACCTGTCTGCTGCCCCAACCAAAACCCAGGCCAAAGGTCCAATCCTGGCACCATCCCTGGGGCTGTGCACAGGTGTGCATGGCACCTTGCAGGATCAGCCCATGCCAAAGGGACTGTTGTGAAGTATGTATCCTACGACTCAGAGACAGTGTTTTCTTCGCCTCCCCCACTTTGACTGAGTAGCGGCAAGTTTCGTCAGTCCAGATTAGAGAGGTGATTTGGCTGTGCAGACAGAAAGCCTGGGGTCAGGCCCTGACTTTAGCACAGAGTCAGCTGGATGCAGAAGTGATTATTGCTAAGAGAAATTGTTTAATCTGCCCACTGGAAGCAGAGGAAAGGGATTTGTTCAGTGTGCAATCAGAGCGCTTGCAGGCTATCCAGCAGGTGGCTTTGAATTTGTAATAGAAAATGCTCCAAACATTCCAGCTTGTCTGGAAGCTGCTGGGCTGGGAGTGACCTGGAGCTGGAGCTTGGGCAGTGTGCATCCCACTGCGCTTTGTAGAGTGAAAGCAGATCCTAGATCAGTGCTGGGTTTTCTGGGCTGGGGCAGGCTGCAGACTCTGGAATCAATTTTAGAGAGTGTCCTGCATGGTCTCTGCTCTTGAGACTCTCATGCTGCATTGGTACAAACTTTCCACTTTCTATGCTGTTGTGCGTGCCTGGTATTCCAGGATGCATATGCCACCCTGCCCTACGGCACTGTATCTGTCTGCAGGCCACATCCCCTTGGCCACCGAGTAGGGCCATTGTGTATCTGTGTGCCCCAGGACATCAAGTCCCCGCTGGCCCACATCCTGTTGAATGCATTGTCCAAGTGCCCTCCGAAGGCTGCTCTGTTTTGTAGCACTTTTGATTAGTCACAGTTTTGTGAGATGCATCTGCAGCTGGTTTATGTGCCTGTCTGTGTGTGCTGAGAGGCGACAGCTCTGCGGTGAAATTCCCTCTGGGCCTGGCTCAGCATCCTACCAAAATACAACATTCTTGGCGATGCAGGAAACTTGTTTCTGCATCAATAATCCTTCAGACGCTTGGGTTTGTTTCCTTCCTGACATGCTGCTCACTTGCTCCTGGGAGGCACCAGCCACTTAACTTGTTGGGGCAAGAAGAGAGAAAGTTGCAAATTTTTAAAAATATTGGTGGCAGCTACTTCTGTTGTGCTCAGGCCTCTGCCCTATCCGTGCTACATGTGCAGACAGCTCTGTCCATAGATTCCTGTCCTCAGGGCGTAGTCTCCCTGTCCATTCTGGTCGGAGAGGCAGACTAGGCTGCACCTGGTCTGAGGCTTACAGAAAAATGTTCCCTGAAAAACCCCAAGAGCAGTTCTGAGAGCAGGTGCAGGGGCGTAGCTGGTGCCCAGCACATGGGCCTCGTGCCCCAGATCCTGGCGCCAGTGCCCCAGGTCCTGCGGGGCCCCACCTCTCCCGGTCTCTGACCAGATTGGGTTGGAGATCTGGGGCCCAGCCACCCACAGCCGTAGCTGCTGCTCCCGGCCCTGTCCCCAGCTGGGGATCTGGGGCCCAGCTGCCCGTGGCAGCGGCAGTCACTTTTCCAAGGCTGGGTGGCCCCGTGGCTGTGGCTCCCACTCCCACCTCTGTCCCCTCCTGGGGGCGTGGCCTGTAGTCAGAGGGCGGGGCTTGGGCCAGTGCCCTGGGTCCTTCCCCAGGGCAGCGACGCTCTTGAGGGCCAGGGCCTGTCTGCCCAGATACACGTCCATGTGAGCAGAGTGCTTTGGACAAGAATTGTAGCCTCTGGATGGATGCAGTGTGGGGAGGGGCTTGGGCACCAGGTTAGCCATAGGGTGTCAGCTCTGCCTGCTGGTCCTGGACCTTGGAATCCAGCAGCAGGCCTTGTGACTGGTAAGGAGCAGTGGAAGGTGGCAGTCCCTGCCAGAGGAGCACTGTACTGCTAACGTTACAGACGGGTCTGACATTAGGTGACAGAGCTGAAAGCCCTGCTGTGGTTGCAGAGTATGCCCTCAGTGCGTCTCTGCCTGTCTGCCAGTCTGTCTGTCTGCTCATGAGCACTCCACAGTTCTGTGGGGCCAATGCCAGCCCTATTCCTGCCCCACAATCAGGGCATTAGGCTTCATTCCCCTTCTTCCTTTGCTGGCTCTGACTGAGGTGCTGGCCTCTGGAGTGATGTGCAGTGCACTGGGGAGGCATACCAGGTGTGAGACCCTTTTGTATGACAGAGCCAAGAGCCTCCTTTTTGGGGCTGATGGTCCCAAGGCTCTCATGGGTCATGAGGGGATTTGATAGCAACCTTCAGTTAATTGGAGGGATGCTCCAAGGAGGATGGAGCTCAGCTGTTCTTGGTAGTAACAGAGGATAGAACAAGGAGCAATAGTTTTAAGTTGCAGCTGGAGAAGTCAAGGTTGGATAGTAGGAAAAACTTTCTTACTAGGAGGGTAGTGAAGCATTGGAATGGGCTATCTAGGGAAGTGGTGGAATCTCCATCTTTGGAGCTATTTAAGGCTTGGTTAGACAAAACACTGGCTTGGATAATTTACTGAGTGTGGTCCTGTTTTTTTGGCAGGGGGTTGGACTAGACAACTTCATGAGGTCCCTTCTAACCTTGATTCTATGATCTTGGCCATGTAGAAAAGGAGGGAGGTCTCCTAGGCAGCTTGGGACTTTTCCACATAGAACTTGGGTGACCAGTGTTGTTGCTGAGGCTGTGTGATGGTCTTCTGAAGCGAGGAAGCAAAGAGAGCAGGTGCTGGGTGCTGGTGGGGGGGAGGTAGTGGGGCTGCGTTGCTGCGATGGGCAGGGAACGGGTGCTGGGTGCTTGGAGATGAGGGACTTTGTTGCTGAGATGAGCAGGGCACAGGTGCTGGGGCTGGGGCTGTGTTGCTGAGATGATCAGGGAGCAGGCACTTGGCGGAGGATGTGTTGCTGAGATGCGCAGGTAGTGTGCTGATGGCTCTCAGTGTGGGCTGCACTGCTGAGATGGGCAGGGAGTGAGCCCCGGGTGCTGGGGTGGTGGAAGGACTCCATTGCTGACATGGGGCTGGGGAACTTGTTGCTCAGATGGACCAGGAGTCAGCACCAGGCTCTCAGTGGTGGGGAAGGGGTGCATCACTGAGATGCGCAGGGGGCAGGTGTTGGATGCTGTGTTACTGAGATGTGCAGGGAGCAGAAACTGGGTCCTCGGAGGGGGCTGTGTTGCTGAGATGGAGAGGGACCGGGTGCTGTGGGATCTGCATTGCTGATATGCACAGGGCGTAGTTGCTGGGGAGATTGCATTGCTGAGATGGGCAGGAGTGAATGCCAGGTGCTGAAGGGGCTGTGTTGCTGAGATGGGCAGCCATTCTTGAAGAGCTGGTGTTTTGAAGTCATTGTTCTGTGCCCTGTGCGAGGCCAGCCCTGGGGAAGGGAGCGTTTATAGCAGGTGTGGCACTTGGGCCCCCTAAATCAGCAAAGGGTGGAGAGTGAATTGGCGGCTGGGGTGCAAGTGCCCCTCCCGCCAGCAGAGGTGTCTTGCCAGGGGACAGGTGCTCCTTGCTGGTGCCAGTCTTTCTCAGTCATCTGACCAGCTGGACTATGATGATGCTGGTGATGAGTGAACCTGGCATGGAGCTGGTGCTGGCTTGTGGGATCTTCTGTTCTCCTGAGGCACATGGCTGATGGTTATGGGCAGGAACAAACTGGTCCTCAGAGAACTCTACTTGGGAGGGATCTGGGAGCTATGGTCCATTCTGCCTCCCTGGGCTCAGCTAGCAGGAAGAATCAGAAGGTGTTTCCCCTGGTCCTTGCCATGGCTCTGCTGGGGCAAAGGCATGCCAGGGCCTGTGGGCTCACCTGCCACAGAGCATGCATTAGCATGAGCCATAGTTCGCTGGCAGGGGAGAGCCAGACCTACTTTACACCAGCCTGCTGATGGCAGTTGGGCGGCTGGTTTGTAATGCAGGGTGTGTGTGGTGATGGTTTCCCGCATGCTGTCTGGGCTGTCTGGGTGGGAGTGTGAACAAGCCCTGCTAGATCTGTCCCAGGAGCCCTGAGAGGCCTAGATCCAAGTTACCCATGCTGGCCAAGAGCTTAAGTGCCAGCTGGTCCAAGTGGGGAGAAGAATGTTGCATGGCAGTGGCTGGCTCAGGCTCTGTGCCTGGTTCCGAGACCTGGGCACATGCTGGTGGCTCCTCATGCGGGGAGGGGCTGGTCTTTGGGTCTGGGATTGCCAAGAGTCATCCATTGCCCAGAGGCTCTGAAGGGTGGATACAGCAGCTGCACTAGGAGGAAAAGGGAATTACGAGGGGGCCTCCCTGGTCTCTTCCATGCCATGCAGAGGTATGCAGGGATTCTTTGTTTTGGAACCTGACCCCAGCTGCCCAGGACCTTACTGCTTGCCCTCCAATGGCAAGAGCAAGGCAACTGGAGCTGGCCTATTCCAGGAGCTGGGTTATAGTGCATCTCTTTAAGTCAGCTGCAGTCAAGATGGAGCCATGAGGGAATGACAGAATGACAATGAGTAGCCAATGCGATTTGGCAGTGAAAAAAGCTTAATGTGGTCCTGGGGTGCATCAGAAGGGGTATTTCGAGTAGAGATAGGGCGGTGTTAGTACTGTTATACAAGGCGCTGGTGTGACCTCACTTGGAGTACTGTGTACAGTTCTGGTCACCCATGTTGAAGAAAGATGAAGTCAAACTGGAACAGGTGCAAAGAAGGGCTACAAGGATTATTTGTGGAATGGAAAATCTTCCCTATGAGAGATGACTTTAAGAGCTTGGTTTGTTTAGTCTGACCAAAAGAAGGCTCAGAGGAGATATGATTGCTCTTTATAAATACATTAGAGGGATCAATACAAGGGAGGGAGAGGAATTATTTGAATACAGTGCTTATGTGAACACAAGAACAAATGGATACAAACTGTCCTTCAGAAAATTTAGGCTTGAAATTAGATGCAGATTCCTAACCATCAGAGGAGTAAAGTTCTGGAATAGTCTACCAAGGGAAGTGGTGGGGGGCAAAAACCTTAGGTGCCTTCAAAACAGAGCTTGATAAGTTTATGCAGGGAGTGATACGATGGACAGTGTAGCTTGGCCATTGTCTGTCTTTTACTACTAGTAATGGGTATGGTGATGGGAAGGGGCATTGGATCAAGTGGGTTCTGAGTTACTGCAGAGAAGTTCTTCTCGACTGGCTGTTGTGGACTTGCCTTCATGCTCAGGGTTTAACTGATCGCCATATTTGGGGTCGGGAAGGAATTTTCCCCCAGGGCAGATTGGCTTGGGTGCTGGGGGGTTTTTGCCTTCCTCTGTAGCATTGGGCATGGCTCACTTGCTGATTGATTCTCTGTATTAAGGTCTAAATCATGATTTGTGGACTTTAATAGCTCAGTTATGGGTTTGAGGTTCATTGTAGGAATGGGTGGGTGAGGTTTTTGTGGCCTGCAGCGTGCAGGAGGTCAGCCTAGACGATCATATTGGTCCCTTCTGACCTTAGAGTCTATGAGTCTAAGGATTTTCCTTACCATTCTCCACAACCTCTGCCTACAGCCACCAGGTGTGAGCCATGTGAAGACTGATCCTAGCAGCAGGTCAATGCCTCCTCTAGCCAGCCTGAATCCTCCCTCCTGGCCTACAGAAAGCAACACGTGGCCAGAGGCAGTGCTGAATGCACCAGGCTTGCTGTAGGAATGCAGGGGAGGCTTTAGGGGAAGGCCACAGTGATGCAGAGGCACAGCAGAGCTTTGCCATGCCAGAGATGCCAACCTCACAGCAGCTGTCCCAGCATAGCAGTGCTTTCTTGAGTGCAGTCAATTCATTTGTGTACAAGGAGAGGGCCCAATAAGCTCCTCATGAAAGAGAAGATGCTCCCCATAAACCAAATCCTCTCTCAGAGCCTCACTAAATAGTCCAAGGTTGGGGCTTAGAACCTCCATGGTGCCAGTAGCGCACAAAGGGGGGGGGGCATTCACAGCCACCTCCCTGCTGTTGCTCATGGCAAGAGAGCACAAGCACTAGTAGCTGCAGGGATTAAAGTAAGCTGGAATGCCTCACAATGATGTTCTGGGACCCCCCATTTTTTAGGGGGCAGTGTTCTGGGGGCCCCTAAAAATAGAAGAACACACTGGAATGCATTGTTCTGATGCATTCTCCCAGGGCTGACTCAAGGGACGGCGAGCAGGAGCGAGCCCAGCCACCCCTTCCCCTGTTTCTCTGTGCCTGTGGCAGCCCAGACCCAGGCAGCACACATGACCTGGGCCAAGTCTCGGGCCTATGCCCCCTTTGCCAGCCAGCCAGAGCTGCAGCTGCAGCCTCCCTTCCCTCTCCTCGGCTCGGTCTGGCTCCTTGGCCACCTCGGTGGTGGACATGAGTGCATGCATGCTCCCTCCCTGCCCCACTGGGCAGGGGGACCTGGGGGGGGGTTGGGGACAGTCGGGCAGCTGGCAGGGAAAGGGCATGGAGGGATGGTGGGCTGGAGAGGACATGGGAAAAGAGGAGTCTGATGGGAGGGTAGGCATTTCAGCAGCAATAGCTGCATTGGGGGCAGTAACTGGGGTGGGAGGGCAAGCGTTTGGGGTGGTGGTGCAGTCATTGGGGGGAGCAGTAGCTGGGGTGGGTGAAGGGGGCCTGGACCTTCATGAAGAGGGCCCAGAAATTTAGAAGGGTTAGAAAGGTTCTGGGGCCTGCCAAATTATACTTAACCACTGAGTAGCTGCTAGGAAACGGAGGCTGCAGCTGTCCTGGAGTGTGTTGGAGGTACTGGTGTGGCTCTCTGGCCTGGCGTGGGGGGCTGTGGTCGCCTACCCTCTCCTGACAGGCTAGGACAAAAGTTTTCCGACCAATCTGGCGCTCCAGCACGGATTGCAGCTGGCATGGCCAAATGCATGTCACAGCCTAGTGTAACTGGTTGTGGCTGAGTGAGGCTCCTTGGCCGCACCTTTCCACTGGAACAGCCCTGAGACTAGTGGAAGGGAATCACTTTGTTGAAGTAACTGCTTGTTTATCTCTACTCACTTCCTCAAGTCAGGGCTGGACTAAATTCCTCTGCCTGCTGGGGCCTTATGAGGGGACCCGCCCTGAGCTGCTAATCCTGGCTTCATGCAGGCCAGATCTCTAGAGCAGTGGTTCCCAACCTTTTCTCTGCTGTGGCACACCTTGAGACCTTAAAATTTTTCGAGGCACACCACCATTAAAAAACTCATGAATATTCAAATTAACTTGAATTATTTATGAATATTCATGAACCATGGCACAGTGTTTCAGAAATGCTGCTATGTGGGGTAGTAGAGGTAGCAGAGAAGGGGTGGCAAAAGAGGGGAGGTCAGGAGTCGTGTGCAGTGGCAGGAATGAGTCTGGAGAGCAGAGCAGGGCAGGGGTGGCAAAAGAGAACAAGGGCAGCCATGTGGGAACAGCACAAGGTTGGCAAGAGAGGAGAGAGGAAGGGAGAACAAGAGTGGCTTTGTGGAGGGGCCGGGGGAACCTGGGGAGGGGGAAGGTAGGGCAGCAGAGCATGGCGTAGCACCCACTTGACCCTTCTCCACAGTGGCTCCCTGCCACCCAGGGCAAATCCTCACCCCACATCTGCTCCCTCCCACCCCACTGGGTCCTGTCCTCCCCCCCCCCCAGCCCCCTGCTGCTTGTGATGGACCCTCCAGCCCCCAGCTACAACCTCCCCCCCCCACACACAGCCACCCCACCCCCCGGCTACACCCCACCATCAACCAGCCACCCCACAACCCCAGCCACACACTCTCTGCTATACATCCACTCCCACCCACCTCTGCTACACACACACCTGCCCCACACAACCCCCAGCAGCGTCCCCCCACCCCCAAAGGCCGTACCTGAGCTGTTTGCAGGCAGGCTGACAGGAGCTGCTCTGCCCTGGAGGGGGAGATTAACACACTCCCAGCCTTCCCTAGCTCTCTGCTGGCTGGGCTGAAGGTGGATCCAGGTTTAAGGTGGAGCCACCTGAATGGTGTGTTTGGGCTGCTCCTGCTATTTTTAGGGGGACCCCTGGAACTCCCCATTCTAGTGTCTTCCTCTATTTTTAGGGGGCAGAATGCTGCCTGCCTAAAAATAGGGGGCCCAGAACTGTGTTCCAGTGCCTTCCCCCTTACTTTAACCCCTGCCTTTTCCCAGCCCTGCACAGCCCAGTTGGCAATTTTAACTCCAGCTCTCAGCCATGCTTGCGGCGCACTTCGGGTGTTCCTGCGGCACACCAGTGTGCCCCGGAACAGTGGTTGGGAACCACTGCTCTAGAGAGTGTTTCTTGGGGCCTGCTGAAAGGGCAGGGACCCTGACCACACCTTTGGGGGCACCCACAGGGGTGGCTTTTGGGGTAGGCGAGGCAGGCGGGGGCCTAGGGCCCCCAGCTGTGGGGGACCCCGCAGCCCCCTCAGCCTGAGGCCCCCTCAGTTAGTGCAGGGTGCCGTGCTGTTCACTCCCTGCTTTAAGCAGGGTAAAACAGCTTCTGCTCCATGTGCGGCTCGCCCTACCCCCAGGACAGAACAGCCAGCCCAAGGGCGTAGTGGGCCAGCCCAGAGGCTGGGCTTCCTTGTCTCATCCCTCCCCTGGGCCGGCTATTCCTCCCTAGGGGCAGGGTGAGAGGGCAGAGCCCAGCCTCCAGGCCAGCCTTCACCACCAGCATCCCCTCCCCCTGTCACAAGCAGCAAAAAAAGCAAGGAGTCTTGTGGCACTTGAAGACTAACAGATCTATTTATCACATGGGCTTTGATGGGAGAACATCCCATTTTGTCAGATGCTTTGAAGAGGGAGAGCGTACAGAACTGGAAGCAAAGTTTCCCTTTCTGGGACCAAGGAGTGGGTCAGTGCTTTTCCCCCTGGGCTGCCCTGCTGTACTGCTCCACTAGGAGGGTGAGGCTGGGGGTGGGCTGCACCCAGCAGGCAAGTCCCACAACAAGCAGGCACCTATCCCCAGAGCAAAGCTTCAGATCCCCACTTCCCCAGGGTCCCAGGTAAGTCTGAGGGCCCCCTCCCCTGGACCTGTGGGGTGGGGGATAGGGTGGGGAAGGGGACCAGGGGGGTTGGTGAGCTGACCTGTGTCCACACAGAGCGGAGGGAGTGGGAACTGGCACTGAGGACCAGCCATAGCTGCTGGTGGGGCGTTTGAAGGGGGCCTACACTGGGAGCCAGGGTAGCTGGAGACATGAGTTCAACTTTCAGCTCTGCTACCTCTTGTGTGTCTTTGGGCAACTCATTTAGTCTCTTTGTGCCTCAGTTTCCCAGCCATCTGTTACTGTACAGTGGGAATAGAAGCACTGCCCTGCCTCAGAGGGCTGGGTGAGAATAAATGCATTAAGGACTGTGAGGTGCCCAAAATACTATAATGATGGGGGTGGGGCACACAGAAATAGCTGATAGACCTAGACCCTCCATGTCACAGTTCCCAGGGTGGGGGGAAAGGGACAAGCAAGCCAGGGCTGCAGGGAAGGACATTGAGGCTGGCAGCAGGGAGTAGCAGGTGGAGGGGCAGACTTACTTAGAAAGAATGCTAATACTAAAAGAGCAGGTGTGCTGCTGAATGCTGGTGGTGTCTGGAAACATTAGATGTTAAGTACCCAGTGTAGTGCAGTCAATTCCTATAGCTGAGGCTTAAGGTAATGGAAACATTCACAACTCTTCCACTGATGACTAGCTAGTAAAAGGGACTCAGATGACAAAGTGGTCATTTGAAATTGTTCTTCTACTCTGCTAGTGTGGTACCAAGGGTCTCTGACGCCTGGGGACCAGCCTTATATTTGCCCCCTCTGCCCCCACACAGGGCAGGAGGTGTCCTGGTACCCATCTCCAAGCTGCCTTGAGGAGGGGTCTGTATCTGTGGAGCATGGGGAATGGGTGAAAATGTAGGCTTTGCTCATTCTCCTCCATCCCTTGCTATTACATGTGCATGGTTTTCATTGCTCAGGCTGCCTGAGGCAGATAAGCTTTTCAGGGCAGGGCGAGTTTTGTTATGTGTTTTTGCAGGGTAGGCAGTGTTAATATAGATGGTTCCTAAGTGCTTGTCCTGCTTTTGATTGTTTTAAGATGCAAAGTTGAGCACCCCAGGAGACTCCCCCCCATAAATGTTATACTTAAAGAGAAAAGACTAGCAGGATCTTATTCAGAGGGGCAAGGCAATATGCCACATTTATTGTAAATAAGTAAGGATTCACACACACACAAAGTTCTGCAATCTGGTATATAATTACCAATTTCAAAAGGGATAGCCATGTTAGTCTAGTCCAGTAAAAAGACAACAAGGAGTTGTGTGGCACTTTAAGACTAACAGATCTATTTTTTGCATGAGCTTTCATGGGAGAAGATCCCAGCCCCTTCACACACACACCCTTCTTTCACACATTTAAATGAACATACACAGCATACGCCTAAACCAAGTTTCATCAAGTATACAAAATGGAGTACAGTATTTAAGCAGGAGTTCCAAACTAACAATATGGAGTCTTGTTGGACACTGTTTATAATGTCTCTTACACAGGGTTACAGAGTTATTTTACTTATGACACTGAAGGGCATATACAGAACATTAACTAACATATTTTAAAGGTAACTGCAATTAATTTTTTATCTGTGCCCCTACAAAGTCATAGTTGAGGATTCAGGAAATGTTTCCTCCTCTCTTTTCTGGGCAGCAGTGGCCATTTGTGATGCTGAGGAAAAGGAGGGTGGTCTCATGCCCCAGCTCTCCTCTCCTCCCCAGCTTCTTCAGGGCTGGAGGCAGTTTCAACCCAGACACAGGAAATTTAGGGGAACCACCACATGAGTATGTTCTCCCCAGTAGCCCATAGCTCACACACCACTCACCCACAGTTCCAGGAGTGCTCCCGCTCTCCTTTTCTTAACAATATCCCCCCAGCCAGGTAGGTCAGGGAATTTGGAAGTCAAGACTGCACCTAAGCTGGGGTGACTGAGCTGCAGGGCCAGGGGAGAGGAGAGCATGAGGGGGTGATGGTGGCTTCAGAGGATATAAGGAGGGAGGCTTAAAATACAGAGCTGTGCCGCTGTCATCTCTCTTAACTGCCAGGCAGCAATTCCCACTGCACGCCATACCAAAGCAGTAACAGGGAAACTGAGCTAGAGCTGTAGGGGGCCTGCCCCTTATCCCTGACTTCTTAACAGCTGCTGGTGCTGGAGGCAGGGTTTTCAGCCTCACTGCCCAGCCTCTGCAGCTGCACCCAGAAAGTAAGCTGGGGGCACAGGAGCCCTCATCCCAGCAGTTTACATCTATTGTAGCCCTTAGCCTGCACCCCTACAAGCCCCAGGAGGCCCACTGACTGGCTCTTTTCCCTCCACTCTCCCTCCCTATAACAGTGCAGTTCTGAGAGAATGGGAATCCCTTTGTGAATTGTCCAGCCAGGTAGATTAGGGAACTTTGAAGTGCTCATTGCAGCTGGATTGGGGGTGGGTCCCCTATGTTCAGCTCTAGGGGACCAGAAGAGGGGTCACAGCGCTCAGCCTTGCCCTTTCTCTCCCTGTCCTTCATGGCTGGAGGCAGTTTATGTTGATTTCCTAGTTCATGATGTTGCTAGCCCTTGCACATTTGTGATATTAAAGAATTTGTATTCTGAGATGCTTTCTGCTAACTTGGAAGAATTCTTTTTACTAAAATGTGTTGACATTTTATGAAATTTGATTTTTTTGTGGCTGTCCTATGCTTTTTATTATATGACTTTATTGTATGACTAGCTCATATAGGGGGCCCCACAGTGGGCCTTCGCCTAGGGCCTCAGAAAACCTAAAGCCGCCTCTGGGCACCCGGCAGCCAGCATGCTGTACTCACCCTTCCTTCAACAGGCCTCTGAGGGGAACAGCCAGCTGCCCAAGTGAAGGCCTTGTGTGAGGCAGAGAGTTTTGACTCTGGTGCCGTTATGGGGGCTTTAGATCCAGAAGTGAATGAGGGGGAAGGAGAAATGTGTAATATTAGAATTGTAGAATGAGCCCAGCCCAGGGTTCTGACACTGGGGGGTTCCCTGGCCTGACTCTGAAGGGGACACCATCTCCTCAGTCTGCTGTGACAGATTTCACCTTGTAGTGAGGAGAGTGAGAGACACAGATCCTGTCTGACTCATTAATTTTTATTGTTTCCTCTGGTTCCCATTGCAAGCTGGCCAGGGGAGGAACATGGGTCTTTATCTCATTTTACGTGTCTAATTATCTCTCTGGCTCCTGGTTATGGGATTTGGGTTTGGCAGCACATGGTGGATGTTTAGATTGTATTTATTGTGCTTTTATGGCAAAGGAAGATGCCAGAAATGAAATAAAAGCAGGAGTACAAGATGTGCTCACAGTGGGGCTGCTGTGCTTTGGGAGTTAGCAGTGTCAAGGTGCTGGGTTCTGTTCCTGGCTCTGAGAGGGGAATGGGTCTAAGGGTAGGAGTATGAACTCCTGGACTCTGTTCCTGATTCTGTGTGGGATCCTAAGCATGAGGTGTTGCTTGTTTGTACCTCAATTTCCCCATCTGCAGCACAGAAATAGTGCTCTCTATCTCACTGGTGTCACGGGGTCATTTGTGGCTGTTTGTGAAACACCCTGTGCGCCTCAGACGAAATGTGGGGAGGAGTAATGTAGCATGCCCACTGCTTAGCTGCTGCTGCTCACAGTGTGGTGACAGCATGGGGCTGTCACGAGCACACTGCCCCAGTGCTTTCCACACAGCACAGCTTCACTGTTGCTCTAGCAGCCATTGTTCTCCAAGTTATCACTGGTCTGGCTCAGACTGCCAACTCAGGGCCCGGCTCTCCCCGACCAAGGGCCAGCTGCTATCTCTGGTAGCAGTCGTGCTTTCGGCACAAGGGCAGGATGACTGTTAGAGCATGAGTCTCCTGAGCAGCTTCCATGAGGGCTAGGGCTGGCCAGAAATCTATGTCGACAGTACAGTACAAGACTGTCAGGTTGCTGGGGCCTGGAATCAAACATACACAAAGCAGCCTGTCTTCAGGGCAGGGTCACCCCTGACTCATGTGCTGGAGTTCACGTCATTGCATCTGGTGCTCACCTTGCTGGCTGACAGGATGGACTTGCGGCAAGGCCTGGGTCTGGGGAAGATGTGGCTCTCACTAATTAGTGGAGTTTAGTCTAGGCTGGATTGTGCTTTGTGTCTCTGGGTTCCAAGGAGTAGGGGCAGAACACATTTAATCGCTCCTTCTGCTGTTAGTTTCTTCCTGGACCATGTGCCACTCTTGGTTGGCAAGTGGCACTGGCACAGATGTGTAGGCAGGACAGGGGGAGTAAAGCCACGTACTTCATAAAGTTGCCTGTTGTCACCTGCGCTGTCATGACACGTCTTACCCTGTTGTGGGAGAAGAGGAGCAAATGATGCTGCTGAAGAGGTGATTTTTCTAATTTCCAAAGGGGTAGCTGTGTTAGTCTAGTCCAGCAAAAAAACCAAGGAGTTATGTGGCACTTAAAGACTAACAGATTTATTTTTTGTAGGGTAATTTGACTTCAGCCTTCCCAGGGTTTGAATCTAACAACTGCTCTGATTTGCTGTTAATGTATGACCTGATCCTATGTTTTACACCCCCTTGCATTTATTTTCATTCCATTCTGTAAATTCACTCATCTTCGAAGCATCTGACAATGTGGGATTTTCTCCAACGAAAGCTCATGTGAAAAATAAATCTGTTAGTCTTTAAGTGCCATATGAGTCCTTGTGATTTTTCTAACCTCCCTTCAGCTTGTAAAGTGGACTCCATGGCCAGCCCAAGCTTTGTGAATCCAGTGTGCACAACAGCCATCTCCGTTCCTCCTGGCAGAGAGCAGCATGGCACAGCAGTGTTCCTGTGGATTGCCATCAGGGTGGCATGCTGTAGACACTATGTCCCTGCACTGTGGGTTGGTGCAGAGAGATGGCACTGTTGTTGGCTGCTCCCTTGGGTACTGTCTTGCCATGGGGCAACACGGCCCTGGTGCAATGTTTGCTTAGGCCAGTGTAGCTTTTGGGGCTCATCCCATTTTTGCTACAGTCTCCAGCATCCTGCAAGTCCTGACTGTAGCCTGGGTGTATGGGCTGAATGCTGCACTCCGCAGTGTGTGGAATGGAGCCCTCATTAAAGGGGGCATTGCCCTGTTTCTGATGGGAATTGCTCTCCATTGCAATATTGCTGTTCTATTGGTTTGATCCCTTTCAATGGAAGGGCCAGGAGTGATCAGCACAGGAGGCATGGTGAGTGAGCGAATGGATGGTGGGCAGGGGGAGCCATGGGAGGGGGGTGGGGGGAGGCCCTGCGAGACCTCATATGGGATGCTATTGCTGCGTTCCTAAACATACTTTCATTAAGCTAGACAGTGAGCTAGTATCACCTCCGTGTAGTCTGGACATGCCTGGAGGGATACACCATAACTGCTGCAGACAGCAATGAATAAATCAGTTCAAGCCAGCCCATCTCTAGAGCTGACAAGTGGGACTCCTGTGTTCTCAACATAGTTACAGCTCTGAGTAGCAGGCCCCAAACCAATCTTAAGTGGTTCATTTTCTTCAGGGGGCAGATCAGTATAAAACAGGAGTGAAAGCAGCATCACTAACTCTATGGCCTTTTGTCTCATGACAGGACAAAACTGGAGTGACCCTGAGATCATCCCCCATAAGCCTGCAAGTCCTCTGGGCTCTGCCCCCCCAGGGGCTCAGGCCTTGGTGTCTGTCAGCAGTTGGGTGGGCATTTCTGTCATTGTGGTGCTGCACCTGGGTGGTTTTCCATTTGCTTTGCTCTGATATGACCAGGGTGTTACTGACTGAGCTGTATTTCATCTGTTCTATCTTCAAGTGGTGTCCCCAGGATGCTCCACTCAAGGTGCGCTCGTGCTCCCCACATCTGGACTGGAGATTTTCTTAGCAGAGCTTCTGGGGCCACGTACACCCCCATCAGCGCGCAATTGTTCTAATGGCTACAAGGGACACGCGCATGGCCCCAGCCTCTCAGTTCCTTCTCAGCCACCTCTGGTCTGAGACGGAGTTTCAGATACTCTGCAGAGCATTTAGTTTTGTAGTTGAGATTGAGTTAGATAGATATGGTTAGATTACTTTAGTTACCATTAGTTACTGTTCAGTCAGTTAGTTACATTTAAAAAAAAGAGAAAGAAAAAAGAAGAAAGAGAGCAAAAGCAAATAGCTACAGGCGAACTGCCATCCTGGCTTCAAGCTGCAGTACGGGTGGCTTCAGGCTTCAAGAGATGCCTCCTGCAGAGAGGCAAAGCCTGCCTCAGATACCACCCAGAGTGTATTCGGTGCCTGGGTGAGGCACATGTGTCACAAAAATGCCACCACTGTAAGAACCTGTCGTCACGATCCAGGCATGACAGAGAAATGAAGAGGCACTTGTTTCTAATGGAGGGGTCACTGAGACCATCCTCTGATGTGGGGCAGCCATCTCAAAGAGAAGATGAGCAGGGGAGACAGCTCTCTTTCTCCCTCTCACCCGCACCCATGAAAAGGGCTAAAAGAGTGAAGAGTGACATTATGGCCAGTGTGAAAGCCTCTGGCACACATGAGCGTAAAACAGGGACAATCCATAGGGATAAACCCTATAGGAGCGCACAAGAACAGAGGTGGCCCCCAACAGCAACTGACACTCCAACTGCCACAATGGCTGTCACAGCACCAAAATGAATGGCGACGCTGGCAGCGCCATCAATACCAATGCTGATAGCAAATCAACAGCAGCGTTGGGAGACAGTTTGGTGTTGGGGCCAGCAGCCAAGGCACCGTTGAAGACTGTGGCATGGCACTGCACTGCATGGGAGAGAAGTCATCAGAGCCCCCCTAAGTATGGAGGATTGGTGCCAACAAGGTGCGGCACAGATAGAATCGAGGCAGGGAGGCCAGATACAGCAGCCACTACTGCCACATTCCACATCTCCTAGTGTAATCCTTCTGCCAGGGTGAGATTGCAGAGCAGGGGCCAGGTTCCATATCTAGGGGCTCCAGATAATGTTATAACACCAACCGGCTTGAGCCCCCACCTAGTTTTATGGGAAATCTTGCACTGTTCCCTGGGCACCCTAGAGGGATAATGCTTGCCCACTCACAAGCACGAGGCTGAGTGTAGTACCTAGGACTTTTAATAGTACCATAAAAGGATGAATAGATACAATAACAAAACCAGCACGGATTTGGAGAATCAGTGCGGAACAGGATTCCCACAATACCCAAGACAGCATAAAAAAGTGTATAGACCGGATATAAAAACCAGCACTGATCTGGAAAATAAGTGCGGAACAGGATTCCCACAAAATCCAATGCAGCAGTCACTCCATTCCAGTGTATGTGGAGAATGTCCCTCACGCCAGCTGTCCGCTGGCACCACCTGCTGGTCATTCACGCTCCCTGGCCCTCCTCTGGCTGTTCGTATCATCCGCGGGCTCCGCCTGCCGTCCATTGGCACCACCTGCTGGTCACTCATGCCCTCTGCTGGGCTGCTCGCACCATCTGCTGGCGGCTCACACCCTCCACTGGCTGCTTTCACCATCTTCTGGCTCTGCCTGCTATCCACCAGCACTGCCTGCTGGCCACTTGCACTGCTCACTGGCTCCATGTGCTGTCCACTGGCAACACCTGCTGGTCACTCTTTGGCTCTTAGAGAGGATCTCAGTCCTCAGTGAGTTTAGCTCTGAACTTCAGGGCACTGCAAACAGCTCCTTTTATCAGAACAAAAAAAGAAAAGCTCCACAAGTCTGTCCTTTAACAGCAGGGCAAGGGTGAGGCAGTGCCTCAGGTGTAGCTCATTGATGATGCTGATGCTATCCCCCACCCCTTTTTCTACCTTCACCATGCTGAAAACAGAGGTTCTTCTTCAAGTGCTGCTCAGACACATTCAGTAATAGTAATAGTAAAGCAAATGCACAATTGGTCAGAACTTTTTGCCGTAGCCTGTCAGAAGAGGGCAGGAAGCTACCACTCCCCGTGCCACCCTGTGGCTATATATATATACAATCAAAATGGCAGCATACTATGAAAAAGACAATATTTCGTTTTCCTCCTCAGCTAACATACAAGTATTGACAGATTTGTGATCGAATCAACTCACATACTATTGACTATCGTGCCCTGCATCCTAGGGGCGTCGCTGGCACCGGGCACACATGGCATGTGCCCCGAATCCCGGCGCCAGTGCCCCAGGTCTGCCAGGGCCCACTTCTCCCAGTCTCCAGCCCAATTGGGCCGGAGATCTGGGGCCCAGCTGCCTGCAGCCACGGCAGCCCCATCCCCAGCTGGGGATCCGGGGCTCAGCCATCAGCGGCCATGGAGGCCGCTCCTGGCCCCGTCCCCAGCCAGGGATCTGGGGCCCAGCTGCCCACAGCGGCGGCAGCCCTGTCCCCAGCTGGAGATCTGGGGCTCAGCCGCCTGCAGCCACAGAGGCCACTCCTGGCCACATCCCTGGCTGGGGGGGGGGCCAGGGATCAGCCACTTGTGGCCACTCCCCGCCCCATCCCTGGCTGGGGGCGTGGCCTGCGGCCAGGGGGACGTGGCCTCCTGGCAGGGGGCGTGGCCTGGGCTGGTGCCCCAGGTGCTTCCCCGGGGCAGCGATGCCCCTGCTGCACCCACACAGTGAGACTATGCTAATATTTAATTGTCTTCATGCAAATACAAAGCCCATGTAGATTAGTTGCCCCCCTTTTTGGCTGGAAAACACAAGAAGTGCTCAGCATCTAGACCTGCCTTACACTAGGATAAAGAAAGCAAAGACAAAAAGCTCTGAACAAAACGAATGCCTCTCGCCTTCACCATTGAGCAATATGAACCGTGACCCACACTCAAGTCCTCAGAGCCTGTCTGGTGGCACATCCTCTATATCAGGAGAGGAAGCTGAAGATGACCACATTTCCCAATACCAATACCAACACCAGACTAGAGGGCATTATGATCTCAGCGACTATGGGTATGGAGACTCTAGACCAGACTATGTGTGGCCACCAGTACCATGGCATAGGGGGCCACCATCCTGATATATGCACTGGGGAGGCTGGGAGACGTGGCCACAGGATCCAGCAGCATATCCTGGACCTGCCATCCCACATTCATCTCAGATTAGTGAGAAAAGGGAGATTGCTACAATGGCTTCACAGGCTGAACAGTCATCCAATACTCATGACCCTTTAGGGGAAGAAGAGGACTGTGAATCGCTCTGGAGCTCTGTGGCTCCAGATGAGGGAAATATACTGCAGGGAACTAGCATGATAAGGGATAGCTCACTTTCTAAAAGAGTGGCGGAGGCAATGGAGGTGTCTTTGCAAGACACTAATGTACCTCACCACAAGTTGTACTGTATATCACAATCTCCACTACTTTTAGAGTGGCAATGCCTATGGATGAAGGGAGTATGAGTCCAGCCAACAGCATTTGGCAAACACCAGCCACAGTACAGGCAACATCCAAAAGGATTGACAAGAAGTACTTTGTGTTCTGAAAAAGCAATGAATTCCTTTTACCCACGCACCACCCAGTTCTCTCGTAATAGAAGCTGCCAATCAAAGAACAAGGCAGAATCAGTTCAGATCCACTCCTCATGATAAAGAGGATAGGAAGACAGATTCATTGGGTAAAAAAGTGTATACCTCTGCCACACTCCAGCTGTGGATAAGTAACTGTGCAGCAATGTTGCTGAATTGTGATCATGACAGTTATGCAAAAATAGCGGAATTTATTAAGGACACACCAGAGGAAAAAAGACAGCAGTTCTCAGCACGGATTAAAGGAGGATATTTAATATCCGGGACAGCATTACAAGCGGCACTGGACAGTGTGGATGCAGCAGCCAGGACCACCGCTACTGCTCTAGTCATGAGGAGACCATCGTGGTTCCACTTGGCTGGTCTCTTAAAGCAACTGCAGGCCACGATTGAGGACATGCCCTTTGATAAGACAAAACTCTTTGCAGAAAAGATGAACAAGACCATGTACACAGTAAATGATTCTTGAGCTACTCTCCGTACACTAGGGATTTATCCAGCTGTGATGAGAAGAAACTTTAGGTATCAGCCGTATAACTTGAGATATTCACAAAACAATAAGAGTAGAAGATATGAGATTCCTAGAAACAGATCAAGAAACTAACAACGATGCGAACAATCAAATCAACAATCTTCCAACTCTCAAATGGCACCCTCAAAGCAACAGTTTTGAGACATTGGTTGAGGGTTTGCAAGACTACCTCAAAGAGTGACAGGAAAACAAGCCTGCGTTCAGCAACAGACTATGTCCATTTCTCCAGACATGGAGAATTATTACATTGGTCAAATGGGCCTTAGAAATTATCACCCGTGGATATTCAATCCTGTTCACATCAAAACCCCTTTCCCACTCCCCTTCCCCTTTGGTTTTCAGGGACCCATCTCACAAACAGCTACTTCAAGGGGAGGTGGACAAGCTACTGTGAATTGGTGCCATAGAGGAGGTTCCAAAGGAGTTCAGGGGGGAAGGATTTTATTCACATTACTTCCTCACTCAAAAGAAGATGGGAGGTTAACAGCCCATTCTTGATTTGAGAAAGCTGAACAAATATGTCAGGACCCAAAAATTCAAAATGGTGACCCTTACTACAATTCTTCCTGCACTCAACCAAGGGGCCTAGTTGGCTTCCTTCGACCTCCAAGATGCTTATTCTCATATCCCAATATACCCTTCACGCAGAAAATTCCTATGATTCACTCTACGAGATAGACACTACCAGTATGCAGTTCTGCCTTTTGGCCTATGTATAGCACCAAGAGTATTTTCCAAGGTGCTGGCAAGGTGATGGCACATTTACTAATATTGGGGGTGTCAATCTTCCCCTGCTTGGACGTTTGCCTCATAAAGGGGCATACATTTCAGTCCACAAGACAAGTGGTGGAGATTACAGAAAGGGTTTTTCAGTCCCTTGGTCTGCTAATAAATTACAAAAAATATGACCTGACCCCTACACAGAACATCCACTTCACAGGGGCTTGTGTAGATACAGTCAAGGCAAGAGGATACCTGCCAGAAGAGAGGTTCAAAAGCATCCAAAGACTGATAAGCACAGTTCAGGAAAGCCCGATGGTCCCAGTGCGTACATGTCTCCGGTTGACAGGTCATATCGCAGCAACCACCTGTGTGGTGGCAAATGCAAGACTCAATATGAGACCCTTGAAAATGTGGTTGTCGTCAATATACAGACCAGGCAAGCATTGTTGAACCACATGATATTGGTACCCAAAGAAATCAAGACCTCCCTCATATGATGGACCCACTCAAAAAACCTCCTCACAGGGGTGTCATTCTGTCCCCAGATACAATCTGTGTTACTCACCACGGATGCATCATTCATTGTCCAGGGGCACATCTACAGGGCCTAATGGTCCATGGCAGATAGATGCTACAAGAAAACATATAATTCATAAATCTGTTAGAGCTATGGGCAGTTCGGAATACATGCAGGCATTTCCTTCCCCAAATAAAGGGAAAGCCAATAAAAATCCAGACAGACAACGTTGTGTGCATGTATTATATCAACTGACAGGGCAGAGCCTATTCCCAGTCTTTATGTGTGGAAGCCACTAAACTTTGGAAATGGTGCATCTCCCACAAAATCCATCTGTCAGCTGTATACTTACTGGGCAACCAGAATGTCACTGCTGACAAACTAAGCAGAAAATTTATAGAGAACCACAAGTGGGAGATCCACGTGGGAGTGCTGCATGGGATTTTTCGATACAGGGGGTTTCCAATGATAGACTTGTTTGCCTCTGCCTGGAACAGAAAATGCAAATGGTTCTGTTCCAGAGCAAGGAGAGGCAGAGGCTCCATGTAGGATGCATGACTCATCAAGTAGAGTCACTCCCTGCTCTACGCTTTTCCACTGATCCCATTGATGCAGAAGACCTTAATCAAGGTGAAATGGGACAGGGCAAGACTCTTAATGCTAGCACCAACATGGCCATGACAGACATGGTTCACTTACCTGATAGATATGTCCATAGACTCACTGATTGCCCTCTTGAAGATGTCATCACAGAACGAATGTCAGACGCTCCATCCTCAACTGGACAGGCTACACCTCACAGCATGGCTCCTAAATGATTCAATGAGATAGAAAGGGCTTCCTCTGAACCCATTAAACACATCCTACTAAATAGTAGCAAACCTGCAACCTGATGAACTTACCTGCAGAAATGGAATCGTTTCGCTAGGTGGTGTTACCAGTGGAATGTGGACTCGTACATAGCTCTCATACAGCAACTGTTGGACTACCTACTTACCTTAAGACAATCTGGGCTGTTCAATAAAACCATCAGGGTTCATCTTGCCGCCATCTTCATGTTTCATGAGCCCTTTAATGAGAACAATATATTTACACATCTGATGATAAAGAAGTTTATCGATGGACTACAGAACCTTTATCCTGAAGTAGGACCCCTGCTTACACCATGGGACCTCACCATAATCCTCAAGACTATCACAAAACCACCATTTGAACCTATGGCCTTGTGTTCTCTCATACACATGTCAATGAAGGTGGTGTTCTTAATCCCTATAACATTGGCCAGAAGGGTATCGAAGATGGTGGTGCTTATGACACACCCACCATATACAACATTCTATAAGGACAAAGTATTGCTGAGACCACATCCCAAGATTTTACCCAAAGTTTCATCTGCATTCCACATGAACCAAATGATTACCCTCCCCACCTTCTTTGCTAAACCTCACCACGGCCAACATGAGGCTAACTTACCCATCTTAGATGTCAGACGAGCATTGGCTTTTTACCTGGACAAGACAAAACCATTTAGGAAGTCATCTAAGTTAGTTGTGTCCATTACTGAACGTTCAAAGGGAGAGGCAATATCTAAGCAGAGGTTATCTAAATGAATTTCATCCTGCATACACATTGCCTATGACGCGGCTGGTGCTGATCCACCACGGCAAGTGACTGCAGATTCCACAAGATCTATAGTAACATCGGTGGCGTTCCTGGCAAATGTTCCAATCGGGGACATATGCAAGGCTGTGACTTGGGTATCAACTGATACATTTGTGAAACATTATGCCATTGAACCAACATCATTATTAGATTCGGCAGTGGGACTATCAGTGCGTAGAGCAGCTTAGACAAATAATTCCGAAGAACCACCACCAGTTTGGAAAACTGCTTGGTAGTCATCTTGAGTGGTGCACCATCGTGACACCACTTGAAGATAGAACTGAAGGTTACTCACCTTTGTGCAGCAGCCACAGTTCTTCGAGATGCGTGTCCCCATGCTGCTCCACTACCCACCCTCCTCCCCCCTACTTCAGAGTACAGGTATATGCCAGTACTGCTTCGCAGTGGAGAAGTAACTGAGGGGTTGGAGCTGTGCATGCATTCATTGTAGTTGTTAGAACAGTTGCACACTAATGGGGACGTGCATGCAGCCCCAGGAGCTCAGCTTAGAAAATCTCCAGTCAAGACATAGGGAGCACAAGCAGACCTTGAGTGGAGAAGCATGGGGACACAAATCTCGAAGAAGCTAGGCTACTGCACAAAAGTGAGTAACCTTCAGTTCTGTTGACAAGAGCTTATTTCTTAGCCAGGTCTGACACTGCTATATGGCTGTTGGATGAAGTAGTCAGATGGTTTAGATTTAGGGAATTTGCTATGCCAGAGTATTAGGAATTTCCAAAGGGATAGCCGTATTAGTCTAGTCCAGCAAAAAAACCAAGGAGTCATGTGGCACTTTAAGACTAACAGATTTATTTTTCACATGAGCTTTCGTGGGAGAAAATCCCACTTCGTCAGATGCTTCGAAGATGGGTGAACTTACAGAATGGAATGAAAATAAATGCAAGGGGGTGTAAAACATAGGATCAGGTCATACAGTAAGAGCAAATCAGAGCAGTTGTTATAGTTTACACCCCCTTGCATTTATTTTCATTCCATTCTGTAAGTTCACCCATCTTCGAAGCATCTGACGAAGTGGGATTTTCTCCCACGAAAGCTCATGTGAAAAATAAATCTGTTAGTCTTAAAGTGCCACATGACTCCTTGGTTTTTTTATTAGGAATTTGTGTCTCTACTCTGCCTGGCCATGATTACAGCCAGTAGACCTGGATGTGTGTAGTTTGTAACTAGGACCAGAGAGCCAGCGGGTTGTGATTATTGTTCAGCTGTTCTGCCAAAGCACTGGCATCATGGCAATGTAAGAACTGCCAGATCAGATTGGAACCAGGGCCCACCTAAGCCAGTCTCCTGTCTCTGACCTCAGCCAGACCCTTCCCAGGAAGAGAAACTGCCCTGTGGACAATTAAAGCCCCAACCCCATGTTGTGGGAGTGAGCTGGAGCCAAAGGAACAGGGTGCAGTGGAGTACTGGACTGGGCCACAGGGACTGTCTCACTTTTGCCCCAAGCACTTGGAGCAGGAGCAGATAGAGCCTTTCTTTCTTTAACCCTGCTAAAGTGACCAAATGTTCCCATTGTCCCTGAGGTGAAGTCATCCCTCTCTGAGCCCTGCTAATGCCCTGTTCCCCTGCTAATGGCAGACATTTCCCTGGCTAATTAGATCTTGTATAAAGACACACAGCCTGTGATCAGTTCGTATCTTTTTCCATTTGCTGGTTTGTACTCCATCCTGCCTAGGGGAGCAGAGGTGAGGGTGGCTGCGCTGCAGTGTTGGTCTGGTCTGATCTGGTCGCCCGGTGGTTTGTGTGCTGGTGTGTGTTGGTCTCAGCCAGTGTTCTTTGCCACAGGATTGCTGGGCAGCCTCCTGCTGAATCCCTGAGGTTTCTCCTGACAAGAGGATCATCTCCCTCCCCCATTCTCAGGCCTTTTCTCCATAACTGTCCTGCCTCTTCCCTGCCTGGCCCTTGAGTCACATCCTGGGGTCCTGCCTTTGTCAAATTGAACATGATGTCAAATTAGAACCATCACAGGGAGAGTCAGAGTGAAGTGCCTTGTTTAATGAGGCAAGACTGAAAATCAATAACTTAATTGTAGCTATTTGATGGACTTGTATCCAATTTACACTTCTCCTGCCCTGCTACGCGTGGTGCATGAGGACACTGCTGGTGTGTCTGGCTCTGAGGCAGGCACTTTCCCTACGTGTCTTTCTTCTAAAGCATGCTGCATGCTGGGAGGATGCTGGAACAGCAGCCTGAGAGTCTGAAGCCCCTACTTAGCTCCTGGTTGTAGCTCAGGGAGCAGGAGTGTCACTGCCCTGGGGAAAGACCCAGGGCATGGGCCAGGCCCCACACCCTGGCCCTGGGCCCTGCTCCTGGCCCTGATTCTGTACCCGGGCCCGATCCGGCCTCAGGCTCCTGCCACCACCAGCCTGGCCCCGGATCCCTGGCAGGGATGAGGCCAGGAGAGGCCGGCACTGCTGCAGGTGGACCAGCCTGAATTCCTGGCTGGGAATGGGGTCGGGAGAGGCAGGGGCCACCCTGGGAACTTGGGGCACTGGCACTGGGACTTGGGGCACGTGCCCCATGTGCCAGGCTCCAGCGACGCCCCTGCCAGGGAGTAGCCATGATCTCTTTCCCTTCACTCTTGAGGGCTCCCTTAATTGAGGGAGGAGCTGAACCTCAGAACTCCTTTGATCCTGGCAAGATCGCCAAGAACAAGAAGGGGGGCTGTTGGGATGGTGAGACCAGGGTGAGACTCACACAGAACAGGCACCTTATTTGTGAAGTTCTAAAGGAGCAGCCACGTCAGTCTAGTTCAGCAAAACAAACAAGCAGTCCTGTGACACTTGTTTGTTTTGCTGAACTAGACTGACACAGCTGCCCCTTTGGAACTTGGCACCATGCAAGGCCCTGAATACACCTATTTGTGAAGAGCTTTCAGCAGTTCCCATCTTAAGTGCCTTAGACCGGGGGCCTTGTGGTAAAAGATATGTAGAGCCTGTCTTGGTCTGCCCCAAGGGGAAGAGAGTGTTTCAGTGTCACAGATTCCAAAGTGGCCTCCTCTGATCTGCTCTCCTGCATCACACATGTCGGAGTAGCCACTACCTGGAGTGCCCTTCTGTAGCGGGCCTCAGCAAGACAGCCTGCCTGCTTCCTGAGTGCGCAGAAATGGTCCAGCCTAAGCATCTTCCCAGTACAATGGGCCCTGTATGGTTCATTACAAATGTTCTATACATGTACATCATAACAAGTCTCACAACCATAAGCCAGAATTCCCTGAGTGCAGTCCAAAGAGTATATGCCAAAAAAGAGCCCCGGTGTTTTATTCACACCCTGGCTCTCCTGTCCTTGTAATAGGACAGCCACTCCAGCCCTTGGCTTTAGAGTGATGCCCTGTTCCTCCCTATGGGAATCCTCACTCTGCTGGCAGACCAGCTACAGGGGGAGCATCTGTCATTCCCCCACCCTCTTTTTCACCCTGGAGATGTCAGTAGGTTCACCTCTCCCCTGCTGCCTTGCCTTCCTCCTTTTCTGGACCTTGGCTTTGGCTCTGGCTTAGAGCCAGGCATCTGTCTCTGCTATTCCTCCTCCAGCACGGCTGTCTGACTTGGAGACACCAGCCAGCAAACCCTTCTTGTTATTCTCCAGCCTTCAGTTCTCCCATGGTTCCCAGGAAGACTGGCTTCATCTGCCCTCACCTACTCCTGGCTCCCAGTTAGACAGTTCGGATTCTCCAGTTCTCTCCCTATCTCTGCTTTGCCCTGGTCTTGCCCGGGTGATGCTCTGCCTTCCTAATTAGTCAAATAGGAACACTGACCTGGCACAGAGGAGCTGCTCTGGCTTTGTACAATGCAGGTGCCAATCTCACTCGGACAATGGACGACAGGACATCCCTCCGTTAATTCCTGTTTGCATTAAAACAGACAGATCTCTTAAGAAAACATCCAAGCTGGATTTCAGAGTCTCAGTGATGGAGAATCCATCATGATTTTAGAGAGGTTGTTCCAGTGGTTGACAGGACTGGCTCTACTGTGAGTCAAGAGACAGACATGGCTTCAGGTGACAGTTCTTAGGGGCACCTAGTCCCCCTGAAGATCAGGCTGGCTCCCGCCTTTTCAACTCTTTCCTAGCATCTCAGAAGCTGTTAGTCAGCCTGCAGCTTAAGTCATGTAGGCAGAGTACACTTTAAATCCATCTGCAAGAAGACGCTGGAGATTTATTCACTTTGGAAAACTGTTTTAAACCTCCATGAATTAAATGGGGGGGTGCCAAATCAAAATTTGGCTTGGGGCTCCACAACCCGTTGAGCCAGCCCTGGTGGTTGATTACCTTCATTGTTAAAAACGTACACCTTATTTCTGCTCTGAATTTATCTATTTTCAACCTTGCCACTGGATTTGTTAGACCTCTGTCTGTAGATAGGAGACCTCTCTGTTACCAAATTTCTGTTCCCCTACTAGGTCCTTATAGCTACCCCTTAGTCTCTGTGATAAGCAAAACAGATAGCGCTTCTTGAGTCTCATGCTCTCTGGCAGGGCTGTAACTAGGTCTTCTGGTGCCCAGGGCAAGCAGCCCCAAAGCTCCCCCCCCCAGCCTAGGCCCCGATCCAGCCCAGCAGTGGGGAACCAGATCCAGCCCCAGGCCCCTGGCTGGGTAGGTGCCTTCCCCACCATGTGGTGAGTGCAACCAGGGCCGGGCATGGGGGTGCCTTCCATGCCACCAAGCGAGCGCAGCCAGGGCTCAGTGGGGCATGCCTCCCGCGCTGGCCAGCCAATGCAGCCAGCTGTCTAGCGAGGGCTGGGTGAATGCGTGTGCCTCCCCTGCCAGCCAGCCAGGGCTGGGTGGGTGCCTCCCCCACCGGCCAAGCCGAGTCCCGGTCCAGCCACTGGTTTTCCTATCCAGGTCAGTCCTCAGGTGCCAGGGCGCCCATGCCTTTCCCTTACCTGGCCATGGGTCCCAGGAGACTAGAGCTGCTGGCCTGCTGGTGTGGCCAGAGGCTTCTTCACCTCTCCTCCCATCTTCTTCCCAAGGATGCACCTGACCTAGCATGCTCAGGGGCAGAGCACACCAGGAGATGAACTTCCTCAGCCCCAGCCTGGCTCCTGGAGGAATGTGCCTTTGGCAAAGGCACATTCCCCTTCAGGATCAGGTAGGGTCAGTCTGGTGCCCTTTAAAATTCGGCAACAGGGCTTTGCCCCACTCACCCCACCCTAGTTACAGCCTTGTTCTCCTGCATGTTTTCTAGTCCTTTAATCCTTCTCATGGCTCTCTTCTACTCCCACTGCACTCTGTCAGCAGCCTTGAGTCATGGACACCAGAATTGGACCCAGTGTTCAGTGGCTCCTACAGAGAAAGAAGTAGCCTACTCTCTCCCTCATACCCTGTGCCATGGAGAGGTGAGGGTATTGTCCCAGCACAGGTTCTCTGCTTCTAGCCTTGGGCTGTGTCATCAGCCCATGGACTCTTCCCTTACCCCGTGCCCCCCCGCCCTGTCTCCTGCATGGCCAGCCCAATGAGACTCTGGCTTGAAGATCTGCATGGCTCTGCCTAGCTTGCTCATACTTGTTTTTCTGTTGTGTCTTCCTCTTGTGGTGTGCAGGCACATCCGTGATGCAGGTGATGGCATCAGATGCTGATGACCCTACATATGGCAGCAGTGCCAGGGTGGTGTACAGTGTCCTGGATGGGGAACAGCACTTCGCAGTGGACAGTAAAACAGGTGAGTGTCCTTCTGCCAGGCCAATCAGTGGGGAGCTGTCTAGAGTCCTGCCATGAGATGGAATGCGGTAGCCAAGGAGAAGGGTCTAGACGAGACAAACATTTGTACTCTGCTCGCCACCTCTCTGTCACAGTTAGAGGAGCTGGAGAGAACCAGGTCCACTGTAGGCTGGGTCCCCTTGGCAATGAGAGCTGTTCAGGGCAGCCTGCAATTGCCTTTCCTGCTTGAGCCTGCTGGCAGCAGCAGCTTCTGTGCATTGTACTCAGGGTCATAATGCACCTGCAGGCACGTAAATACCTCCCTGTGAAATGTTTAATGCTCCCAGCGGAGCTTTACCAAAGTTGCATTGTTACCACCAGGGCTTTTGATTAAAGGTAACACTTTAAATTAAGGATCCGTTTATAAATGTTCTATTAATATTTAATGAGTGAACAGCAGAAGCTACCCATTCCTTAATAAATGATAATAAAGCCCATTAGAAAGTGCATTTGTGATAAATCCCTAACAGATGATGCTGTGACAAGCTGCTATAAAGTACATCAGAACCAGGAGCTACTGCAGTGTAGATCGTCCTCTCCTCCTGATGGCAGAAGTCCCAACACTGCCGTTAGTGGTTAACTGAGGAGGGAAGAGCCTTCATTGGCAATAAAAGATTTTAAGGTACAAAGCCTGCAGTTAAGTGGCAGAAATCTGATGAATAATAATAGACGGTCTAATGCCCTGGGCAGCTGTAGTTTGTGTTAGAAACCAGCAGTTGTGAGCATGCCAGTGTAGGACAGGTGTCTGATGGAGCCTTCTTGTTGCAGCAC
Source organism: Podocnemis expansa (assembly GCA_007922195.1). NCBI lineage: Eukaryota > Metazoa > Chordata > Testudines > Podocnemididae > Podocnemis > Podocnemis expansa. The sequence continues at coordinate 490,233 of ML682086.1, forward strand.
AGCAAAGGTGCTGCATTTTGGTGTAGGCTGATGTAACCAATCCTTCATTCAGTAGCTTAGTTGCTTTCTGCACTGGTCTCACCCCAGCAAGTTCATTTGGGAAAGTGAGTAAAAAGTGTACAGCATTGCTGAGCAATGCAAACAGAAGAACCATGTGTTCATGCAGGTGCCCCTGTGCCCACCCTGGGGTAACCCCAAAGCAGCCTCTTTGGAATCTGGAAGTGTGGTACGTTTGTGACCAGAGGGGGCTGCAGTGGAAACCCCTCTTTGGAAAGAACAAAGCAAGAAGCACTTGAAAGCGACGCTCTGACTACATGCAGCTGGTGACAAGGCATCATTCCAGATGATGATCTGGTGCCTCTCTGGGTGGGGTAAACAAAAAGCAAACTGGATTATTCAGTCCACTCCCTTACTGTCCCCTGACCAGCCTTGCCTCCCCTTACTCCACCAGTTCAGTACTTTTCAGACCCTCTGTGGGAAGTATCCATAGGGCCTGGGGAATTGGATTGAACTAGTTCACACATCCAGCTTGCTGTACCAGCAACTTGCTTGCTTCTAGCCCCTAAGCCCACAGTGACAGGACAGATCAGTCACATCAGTAATGACTAAGGTGGCTGGCAGGCAGAGTTGGAGGGGTGAGATCTTTACCGAATGTGCCGCTGAGAGGCCAGTATTGCAGGCAGCTACTTTTAGCATGCTAGCATGTGTACATCTACCTGACCTGGGAATTAGCCCACCTGGCTCCAGGTGTCCCCTGTATGGATGACTGTCTTCAGCATGTTATGGGTCCTACCATAATACAACCTGTAAATAACAATGCTACTTGGGTGTTTCTGCTTGCTAACCAACCAGAATGCTACATCTCCAGTGTAAAAGGATATTGGATACCTGTTGCCTTCTGTAATTCTCTTCTAGGAACAGAAGCAGCTAACCAGCCAACACTGAGTACAAGGGCCAGCTGAGGCTGGCACACACCTACGACCTTTTTGGGTTAGAGTGTGGAACAAGATGTGACCCACAGTGTCACCATCTCTTCTGAAGGGATGCACGGTCTTTGGATTGGGGAGTAAAGGCAGGAGCTTTGCACCATACTGAGTGCAGGCTCTGATTTCTGTCTTGGTCGCAGGAGGCGGACAGTGTACTGTGTTTGAGGCTGTACCAGTTTTTCTAAGAACAATGCCCCATTTGTGGGTTGGAGCTATGCACTGGAGCTGCACCTGCCAGCAGCTGGCCTGGCAAGGACAGACTGTGCCACCTACTCAGAAGGCACAGGCATGGTCTTTGCATACAATTTGTGGGTGCAGTTTCCAGGGACATCCCATTCTGGGTGTGGAAGAGATGATGACTTTAGAGCTGTTAAGATGTGTTTGGGTGAAAGACTCAAACATGACTCTGAGCAAATATCCTAGAGAGAGTCAGGCCCGGTGGCCATTCCATCTGGGTTCTGAAAGACATTTTGTACAGCTCTGGATAGGTGTCAGGGGAGCCTTTCCTTCTCGTCTCTGCCATCTTTCTGTCCCAGCTGGATGGTGAATAGCCAGGGGACTTACCTAGGATCACCAAGGCACAGTGAAGAAGGAGCCTGGCTACGGCACAAGAAAACAAAACAAGCAAGGAGTCTTGGGTCACTTTTAAAGACTAACCAATTTATTTCTCAAAAGTGCCCCAGGACTCCTTGTTTCTTTTGCTGAACAAGACTAACACAGTTATCCCTTTGGAATTTGCCTGTATTACAGCATGTCTACACAGACCCTCAACCAAACAGCCATCCCACAACCTCAGCTACACACCCTCTGCTACACATCCACTCCCACCCACCTCTGCTACACACATGCCCCCTGCCCCCCACAACCCCGAGCAACCCCCATCAAAGCCCTTACCTTGGCTGTTTGCAGGCTAGCTGACAGGCTGGGAGCTGCTTCCCTGCCACAAACTACATTGTAGTCCCCCTAAAGAGCTCACTATCGGCTCCCACTACTACCTTCCCTGTGGCCCCAGTCCCCCCGTGCAGCCCTAAACACCCCACATGACCCCCCAGGACTCCTTTTTTGTTTTGCTGAATTGAACTAACATGACTATCCCTCTGGAACTCATAAATTATTCTAGGGTATGATATTTTAAAGATCTTCCCGTCATGAAGCTTGTAAGTTGATCATCTTTCACTTAATATAAATGAGCTAATGCTGAACTACAAAGTTAAAATGAACATTTAAAAAATTTTTTAAAAGTATGAGCATTAATTAATAAATAAAAAGTAACATTAATGATGGCTCAAAAATAACAAATACCACATTTAAAATTTTGGCAGTCAAATCTTACAAATGTTTCATATAGGTTTGGGTTTATGTGCACTAGACATTTAATACAAATAATTATAATAAATAAAAATAAGTAAAAAAAAAAAATAAGGTTCCTAGTGTGTAGCTACAAATGAAAAATACCAGATTTCAGTGAAATTCTCTGAAGTACTCAAGTTTATAAGACTCTTGCCCCCTCAAACATATTAAATAGTAAGTACAGAAGCTAAACAATTACTTACCAAAAAAAAGATGCAGCACAGACATCACACACAGCTGTAATTATTGTCTAAGAGGGCAACACTGTATTTATATGTAGCAGCCTATATGGACCTACCTGGTAAACTGATCTAACCAAAGCCAAACTAAAAATTGTCACAAAGTCAAAGGAAAAGGCAAAAGAACAGGTAAAAAAGAAAAGGAAAAGGCAGTATTTCTCAAAATTAAAAAATGGCAGAATAAATGGCCACATTGAGGAATTAAAAGCTGAGCCCAAGGGAAAAGTTCCTACTATTGTGCTGTCTGTTGCTTCCTCCTGCTTTTTTAGCATGTCAATGTGAAGGTGATGGGCAGACAATGGTGAAATCTGCAATTCAGACGAAGCACAGATCCTAATGATAGTTTGCCTTCATGAGCCAGTAGTGAAAAGTGCTTAGGCTTCCAGCCCTACTAGCTCTGCTAGATGGGAACAATTTCTATATTTTTCTATATTTTCGTTTCTGTCCACAAAATTGAGGACAGAACCCCTTTTTGCTTGGGGCCCTGGGTGGCTGCCTGCTTCGCCTACCCCAAAAGCCACCACTGCTTTTTGCCAGCCCTGCACAGCCCACGTGGCTGGTCTGAGCTGGGAGGGAGCTCTAACTCTAGCTCTCCCAGATTCTCACGGCACAATGGTTGGGAACTATGACACACAGATCCCTTTCCACAGTACTCTTTCCTAGGCAGTCATTGCCCATTTTGTATATGTGCAATGGATTGTTCTTTCCTAAGGAGAGTACTTCACATGTGTCATTATTGAATTTAATTCTGTTTACCTCAGACCATTTCACCAGTGTGTCCAAATCACTTTGAATTGTGATCTGATCCTCCAAAGCCCTGGCAACCCCTCTCAGCATGGTATCACTGGCAAACTTTATCAGCATACTCTCTATGCCATCATCTAAACCACTGATGAAAATATTGAACAGAATTGGACTCTGAACCAACCCCTGCAGTGCTCCACTTGTTATGCTCTTCCAGCATGACTGTGAGCCATTGATAACTGCTCTCTGGGAGTGGGTTATGCAACCAGTTTTTCCACACATCTTATAGTATCTCCATCCAGGCTGTACTTCCCAATTTTGTTAATGAGAATGCGAGACCATATCAAAAGCCTTACTGAAGTCTGGATACACCACATCTACTACTTCTCCTGAATCCACAAGACTTGTTATGCCATCAGAGAAAGCTATCAGGTTGGTTTGACACAATTTGTTCTTGACAAATCCATGCTATCACTTAGCACCTTATTGTCTTCTAAATGCTTGCTAATGGATTCCTTGATTATTTGCTCCATTATTTTTCCTGGTGCAGAGGTTAAGCTGACTGGCCTATAATTCCCTGGGTTGTCCTTTTTTCCCTTTTTATAGATGGGTGCTTTATTTGCACTTTTCCAGTGCTCTGGGAACTCTCCAGTCTTCCATGATTTTTCAAAAATAATAGCCAATGGCTCAGATATCTTCTCAGTCATCTCCTTGAGTATTCTAGGGTGAATATCATCAGGCCCTGATGACTTGAAGACATCTAACTTGTGTAGGTAATTTTTAACTTGTTCTTTCCCTATTTCAGCTTCTGATCCAATGTCGTTTTTCCTGCCCTCTCCTACATCAGGCATCCAGTCACCACTAACCTTCTATGTGAAGACCAAAATGGAGAAAGGCTCGTCCTCAATTTTGTGGACAGAAATGAAAATATAGAAAAATATAGAAAGTGTTCCCATCTAGTAGAGCTAGTAGGGCTGGAAGCCTAAGCACTTTTCACTCTTGGCTCATCAAGGCAAACTATCATTAGTTTCTCTGCCATTTCCACATTTTCTGTTATTTTTTCCCCTCCTTTGTTGAACAGTGGACCTACACTGCCCTTGGTCTTTCTCTTATTTCTAATTGTGACGGAGATCCCAGACAAGCCTCTTGGATCCCCTCTGTCCACAGCCAATCAGGACTCTGTTACGGTGGAGTCTCCTCCCGTCCAGCACCCGGATCTCCATGCTCCGTGCAGCCAGCTCCCAACTCCAGGCTCAGAGGGTCCGATCCTTGCTCTGGCTGGTCTCCCTTGGAGGGGGTTTCCTCCCTCCAGGAGGGTCCCAGCCATCCCAGTCAGCAGTGACTCTCAGCCAGTGTGGCAATCAGAGGGTTTATTAGCAAACCAGTTCATACAGCAGCAAGGACAGTTGGTATCAGCATCATCAGAACAACCAGAAGTGAAACCCCCAGGGGATTAGGGCTACACCCCAGGGCAGGGTCCTGTCTCTTGGACCCTCCATTTCCCTCCTTCCCCTTGGTCCTTTGTTCCCCTCCTCGCTCTGCCCACCTCTCCGCCCCCTGGCCCAACCAGCTGAATCCAGTGTGACCAGTGGGGGGGGGGGGTCCCAAGTACAGGCTCCCTAAACGCTACCCCCCTGCCCCCTAGTGGCTCTACCTCATATCACCCACCTGTGTCCCATCACCCGAATAGAAAAGATAGAGGATCAACACCTGTGTCTTCCCTTATTAACCTAGCGGAGGGTTCCCACTTCTCCACACTAATGTATTTAAAAAATGTTTTTTTGTTACCCTTTACACCTTCAGCTAGTTTGACCTCAGTTTGTGCCTTGTGCTTTCTGATTTTTCCCCTACATAATTGTGTTATTTGTTTATAGTCATCCTCTGTAATTTGTCCAAGTCTCCACTTTTTGTAGGACTCTTTCTTCATTTTGAGATGATTGAAAACCTCCTGATTAAGCCAGGATGGTCTCTTGCTGTACTTCCTATCCTTCCTGCGCATTGGAATAGTTTGTTCTTGTGCCCTCAATGCTGTCTCTTTGCAAAACTGCCAGTGGTCTTCAGTTGTTCTTCTTAGACATGCTTCCCATGGGATCCTACTTATCAGCTTTGAGTGGGCTAAAGTCTGCCTTCTTGAAATCCATTGTCATTATTTTGGTGTTCTCTTTCCTACCATTCCTTAGAATCATGAATTCTACCATTTCATGATCACTTTGACCTGAGTTACCTTCCACTTTCGAATTCTAAACCAGTTCCTCTCTGTTTGTCAAAATCAAATTGAGAATGTCCTCTCCCCTAGTATCTTTCTATACTTTTTGAAATAAAAAATTGTCTCTAATACATTCCAAGTACTTGTTGGATAATCTGTGCCTTGCAGTGTTATTTACCCAATAGATGTCTGCGTAGTTGAAATCCCCCATCACTACCAAGTCCTGTGCTTTGGATGGTTTTGTTAATCATTAAAAAAAAAGCCTCATCCACCTCTTCTTCCTGGTTAGGTGGCCTGTAGTAGACCCTTGCCATGACATTGCCATTGTTTTTAACTCATTTTATTTTTGCCTAGAGACTTTAAAGATGTCTGTCGCCTGTTTCCATCTCCACCATGGTCCAAATATACACATTTTTAATATACAAAGTAACACCTCCTCCCTTAATTCCTGCCTGTACCTTCCTAAGCAAGCTGTACTCTGCTATGTTAATATTCCAGTCATGTATTATGCTATCAAGTCTCTGTGACGCCAACTACAGTATGTCATAGTTATGTTTAGCTACTAGCATTTCAAGTTCTTCCTGCTTATTCCCCATACTTCTCACATTCATATAAAAACACTTAAGATATTGATTTGATATCTCCCCACCCCCAGTTCTGACTAGTCTCTTTTATCCCTGCTGTTACAGCCCAGGCTCTCTCCAAGTACCGAGCCTTCCCCCAGGTCTCCCTGGTTTTGATTTATCTGGGGGCATTGGTCACCTTCCCCTTTCAAACCTAGTTTAAAGCCCTCCTTACCAGGTTAGCCAGTTGATGTCCAAATAGGCTCTGTTCCTTCCACAATAGGTGGACTCCATCTGTGGCTATCAGTCCTTCTTCCTGGAACAGCATCCCATGGTTGGGAAGGCCAAAGCCCTCTTGTCAACACCATCTTTGCAGCCAGGCATTTACCTCCAGGATGCATCTGTCTCTGCCCTGGCCCCTACCCTTGACTGGAAGGATTGAAGAGAACACCACCTATGCACCAAACTACTTCACTCCTACTCCCAGAGCTCTGTAGTCACATTTGATCTGTTGAGGTTCGCATCTCGCATTATCATTAGTGCCCACATGGATGAGCGGCATGAGATAGTAGTCAGAGGGCCAAATGATTCTCAGCAATCCCTCCATAATATCCTGGATGTGGGCCCCTGGTAGGCAGCATGTCAGGGCAACAGATGGGTGCCTCTGTCCCCCTCAGAAGAGAGCCCCCAACCACCACTACCCTACATTTCTACCTGGGTGTGGTGGTTGTGATCCTCCCAGCCACGGGAGTGCATGACTTCTCTTCCATGTCATCCCTTGTTGTCAGGGATGCATAAGTTTGTCATCACCACGGTGAGCTGAGAGCTCCCCAGGTAGCCTTTGCAGAGGGTATCAGAAGTCAGCTCTGGAGGGGAGGACAGCAGGTGGGAGCCCAACCTGGAATGTCCGTGTGTGCTTGTGCCCCTCCTAACTCCCATGTCCTGCCCTGTCCTTGAAGGCTGCCTCTTCTCTGATCCTTGTCCCTGTGGGTACATTCAGTGATTCTTATCTGATGGGGTGGTGGTGAACCTTGACTATCAAGTGACATGCTCAGGCAATGAAGCTGCAGAAAGTTTCTCAGCATGGCCTGATTTTCCTCCCCAGAGATATAGGTTCTGCTCTCCAGTTATTTTACTTTATTTGAAAAGAAGAATTGGCTTGTGTCTTTTAACCCTTGAAAATCTGACACTGCAGTGTATTTCCTTCATCAGCTGTGCATATGATTGCTCTTCTCTGGCCCACACTGTTTTGCTATTGCAGGGTTGCTTCAGTTGTTCTGTCCCCTTTGCCTTAGTTCACCCAGACCTTTCAGAGGTACCTCCTCGCCCAGCTTTTGAGTGCGCATGGAGTGTAGAGGATGGATTGGCAGAGCCGTAGCCACAGCAGGGCCAATGGGGCAAAGCCGCGGGTGGCGCAGAGTGGCTCCATACAGCAGCTCTATTAAAGGCCAGCTTTTGTGGTGCCAGCTCCAAGTGCTGCTAATGGCAAGGGGCACATTCCGATCGGAATGCCTCTGAGGCGGCAAAAACCAGCGTTAAGGCTCTGTGGACTAGAGATGGGCAGGAGCTGAAACAAGGCATGGATTTGATTTAATCTCTGGATAGTAGTTAAAGGCTGTTATCAAATCCGCCCTCATTCTTCTCTTCTAAAGACTCTAAACAAGCCCCGTTCCCTTAGCTTTTCCTCATAGGTCATGTGCTACAGCCCCCTTATCATTTTGGTTGGCCTTTGCTGGACTCTCTCCAGTTTGTCCACATTCTTCCTGTAATTGGGTGCCTAAAACTGGACACAGTACTCAAATGTGGCCTCACCAGTGCCGAATAGAGGGGAATAATCACTTCCCTCCATTTGCTGGCAGCGCTCCTACTAATGCAGTGCAATATGCTGTTAGCCTTCTTGGCATCTCAGCGGCTCGAGGGACAGGCAAAACAGTGTGACCATGGTGTGAAATGTGCAACTGAGCATTGGTTCAGGAGGCACAGCATGGAGGTGTTTTGAGCAGAGTGGCAGTGGGGGGAGGGGGTGCTGAAGGGTTGGTTGGGAGTGGATGATGTTGATGCTCCCTCACAGTGCGTCAGGTGTGGGACATAGAAATCAGACATGCTGTACAGCACCCCGGGCCTTTCCAGGAAGGGACACATTTAAAACTGGCAAATCACTTGACTTTTCCATGTCCTGCACAGGCAGGTGTTTGCACCTGACAGGGAACTGCCATTGACATCAAGTGACTTCCAGGGCAGCCACCAGGACTATACACCTAAGCTAAGCTTGCTAAAACCCTGGATTACCATGTGTGTGGGTCATCGCCAGGTGTTTCTCTTAGATAGGGTACTGTGGTGTGTTTGGGTTGGGCTCTGCCTTGTTCCCTTGTTGTGGAAACCTCCAGGTGCAGACTCTGTGTCTCCCTAAACTGAGTAACCTGGTACTAAGGATTCCTGGGAGGTGTTCACCTGCTGAGAACTGGTCCTGCTTCATTTCTATTACCCAAAAAGCACCTGCCATTGAGCCTGTTCTGTTTGATTCTGGATCTGCCACCTAACATTGTAATTTTTCTCTGTGATTAATCTAGTTCATGCTGAGAACACAGCCATAGTTTGCACTGGAGGGTATGTCCTTATGGGTCTACATTACTCACCTAAAATAGACACTGGCAAAAACTAAAAAGACATGCCTGGGTCTGGATGGGATGTTTTTTTGTCAGTGTGGCTGGGCCAAAGTTGTTTGGGCAAGACAGAGGAAGTCTTCTCCTGGTTAGGAAAACAGTAGATCTCTGGGCCTGGGGTAGGAGGCTATGGGGGCCAGCCCCAGGGGGCTGAACCCTGAATGCTAGTTTTAACCTTTCCTTTACACCCTCCTCTCTGCTGAAGGCCACACAGGAGTTTGGCTGTTCTGTTTCTAGTCCTCAGGGAGGGATGGGGCTTCCAGAGCCCTGCTGGAACCATTTAAGGTCCTTCTACTGAGCCTCAGCAGACTAGAACAAGGAGTAGGAGCCTACCTGTTTGAGGGGGACCATCCCTTTCCCAGCTCTGAGTCATGTGCAGGCCTGTTAGTTAAGGACCCTCTCTCCTTCCCTAGCACCTCCCAGCTGAGTGCCTCAGAGCACTTCACAGACTGGAAGAAAGTCTCACTCCCCCATGGAGGTGAGTAGCAGATGGGTGTCTCAGGTGATAACCAAATGGAACTGGGACTCAAAAGTCAAGCCTAGACCTGAAACTCTTCAGATATTGATAGAATTTGTGGCTAGAAGGGAACAGTCTGATCACCCAGTCTGACTCTAGCATCACACAAACCCTTGCCCAGGGTTTCCTGAATCCAGCTCATAGTTTCTGGTTAAGCTAAAGCCTATCTTAGAAAGAAAACATTCTGTGACTTCATGAGAATGGGTGAATTGGGCCAGAGGCAGCAGCACTGGTATCCCACAAGATAAGGTCTGCCCAAAAACCTCCAGCATGGGGGGTTAAAGTGCCCTTATGAGCAATGTCCATAGCCAGCTAGCCCAGGGGTTTATGCACTAGGGGGCCTTGTAGCGCATACCATTAAGGATGACTCAGTTAAACTGTTACTGCTTTACTGAATGCATGAGCTATATCCATCTCATCCCCATTCATTGCTATTGTGTTGACAAGAATGGCTTTCATTATAAAAGCCTTTGTATTCCTTTAATTAACAGAAATGCTGAAATCAGAATGAGATGGTGCTTACCCAGAAATCACAGTTTAATATTCAGAGCTGTAGGACTGACTATAAATGTTGCCACCTGGCCAGATGGCCCCTCCACTCCCAGAAATCAGCCAGCCCTGCAGTTTAGTGCCAGGGGGAAGGTCTCGTCAAGGGGCAGCCCTCTCTCTAGGGCCTTGTTTCTCTCAGCGCTCTTTAAGAATGCAAACCCCAGCTCTCCTTGAGGGGCATGCCAAGGATGAGTAAGGGGGAGAGTATCCCCTAAAGGTCTTTGTCCTCCTGCACCCACACTATCTGGTAGAGGAGATGGCATCAGACAATACCAACTGCATCAGCAGAGAATCTCACCAGGAAACAGTTCTTTCCAAGCCAACGCAAAGAAGAAAAGGAGGTATGGACCCTGGCTTAGGGGCCATAGTTCTGGCACAGGAAATGTCCAGGCGTACAGGGTAGAGACTGAGCCCCTCAAGTGCTGCTGTGGCAGAAGTGTGAATCTTGGCCATTTCCAGTTCAATTGGAGCTATTCCTGCTCCTCTACAGAAAGGCCTCTCTAGTTGTGAAGGTTGGAAATGTCCTTCCAGTCCTCCAGCCTACCCCTGGGCAGCTGTCAGGACCCTGAGGAAAGAGCTTTCAGATGAGTCCATGACAGAGAGTGTACATGCTGCATTGATTTGAGTGCGTGGAGTAAGGTAGGGGAGATGGCTCCTGCCTTTGAGTTGTGAGATCGAAGGCAGTGAAAATGTCTCTCTTAGAGTGCGGGGCAGTTACAGGACTGATACGACAGCATCAGGGGCGGGGGGGCTGAGAGAGAGTGAAATTGCGCCCGTCCGAGACTGAGGGAGCAGCAGAGATCTGAGACAATGGTGATGTCTTCATAATACATGCGAACAGTGATAATCACTGGAATAATTGCTAGTTTCAGAAAGCGAGGAGAGTTAAATATCGCCAGCTCCTGAAAATGTCATAAAAGAGAAATTTCTGCTTAGTGCTACACAGTGACTCCTCCTGGTTTCCTTCAGCCTGCAGTTCTGGGGTGTTTCTGGCTCCTCCAGGCCTCTGTTTCTTTACTCCCCTGGTCTGCTCAAGCCCTAGCCTTTGTGGGGAGGTGACCAAGGACATGGGAGCAATTCGAAGAGCCGACCATGGAAGCAGGTTGGGGCTAGATAGGGGAGTCCGCCAGCAGTCTGCCCCCCTCAGTCTCTTGCTGAGGCTCTGTAGTAAGGGCCTGGAGCCTCTCCTATCAGCATAGTTAGCCACTGACCAGAGATGTGGCAGTTGTGTTGGCGGGAACAGGGTTCCTCCATGGGCACCTAGGTTGGTGTGTGTCACTCAGGACGGTCAATGATGCAGTTACACCAGCATGGGTCTGTGATGCACAGTGGGCCTAAGGCACAGGGCTCTCTGCCCCCTCAAACCAGGATCCTGCAGGCACTGGCTTCACTGGAGTTATTCCTGATGGTGCCAGAAAGAATCAGATCCACTGCTCCTGTCAGCTGCTGTGTGCTTGCCACATCCCTTATGGTAATATGTATTTGTTTTGTGGTAGTGCCTAGGAGCCCCAGCCAATGGCGCTAGGTTCTCTACAGACAAGGACACAAAGATCAGCTCTACTTCAAGGATCTCACACTCAAAGTACAGGGGACAAGAGGTGGGTTTGTGGTTGATGCTGTCCAGGGCTCTTGATAGATGGGTTCTCTGGTGCCAGCTGTGCTTGCCTGGGCAGCGCCACTCACATACCTCTTTCCATGCACGTTCATTTCACTGGGTTCTGGGTCTCTTTTTAGAGCAGAGGTCTCAAACACGCAGCCCCTAAAGCTGTTTCCTGTGGCTCTCAACAACACTATTGTTACTGATATTTGCAATATTGTTGTATGAAAAGATTTCATTGTTTCAGACCTCAGGCTAACATACTAGTCCTCATGTGGCGCTCATGGTGATTTGAGTTTGAGACCCCTGTGTTAGAGCCTTCACTGGTCCTATTAAAGATCTTTGTTCTTGTGTTGTAATGAAAATAGCTGGTACTGAGCTTCCTCTGGTGAAACAAACAATGGCAAATAAGCTGACATGGCCCAGTCTCGGCACAGTTTTCTCCTGCAGCAGTCACAAGCCCTAAAGCAGACACAGGAGGTATCTTGTCTTCTGTGAAATGACGTGACTCTGGTATGGCCCTCCCATTGCTGTTCTGCAGTCGGGCAATGCTCATGCTCCCCTGGGGCTGCAGAGGGCTGAGTGCAAACTCCACCACTTAACTTTCCCATCCCGTCTGCCTCTGATCTGCTGCACCACCTCTGGGGCAGCTCACTGAGCCCAGAACACGGCACCTTTTGAAGTCTCCACAGTTCCAGGCAAGCATATTTAACAGCAGGGGCGTTGCTGGCGCTGGGCTTACAGGGCTTGAGCCCTGAGTCGCAGAGCCTGACCCCAGGTCCACTGCCAGGCCACTTGTGGTGGTGGCTGCAGCGGTGGTGCACGAGCCCCGAGTCTCAGCACGCTGAGCCCTGGATCTTTTCCGTGGCTGGCAGCGCTCCTGTTTAATGGCGGCTGATTTGTATCTCAGGCAGGCTGTAAACAGAGTGAAACTGCCCATGCCTCTATCCCCATTGCCCACACTCCAATCCATCTTTGGAGCACTTCCTTTCTCAGGCAAGTGGCCAGGCCTTCCAGGGTGGGCTGTGCAGGAGAGACAGCTGGTCCCTCAGGTCTCCCCCCCCCCCCCCCGTTGGATCCTGAGCCTCAAGTTTTTACCTGCACTAGGCTGCTGAGTGAGTGTGTTCACACCCTAGAAGGTGGTACATGGCTCCCGCCAGTTGAGCGGATGCCCCTCCTTCCTGACCTGCAGCAGCTGTTGCTATTCCAGGTCCAGCCTAACCTGCTGCTCTGTTCATGCTCCCTGGCAGCTCATCCTACAGCCCTAGTTTGAGTCAACAAGCAGGAGGAGGGGGCTGGCAAATGAAGGTGAAGAACTGCTGCCTTTACAGTGTGCTGTGGCCTGCAGCCTGGGCTCAGGATCTCTCAAGACCTGCCCCTTAGTGGAAGGGGCCCAGCAATGGGAAGGGCGCTCCAGGGGCTGGAAGGGACCTCCCAGACATTCTCAGCCGACTCACTGCTGCTCCTCTGGACTTTTCCAGGAGTGATCCGCACGGCAGTGGCCAATCTGGACAGAGAAACTCAGGACCGGTATGAAGTGGTGATCCAAGCCACAGACATGGCGGGGCAGCTGGGTGGCCTGTCTGGATCCACCACGGTTACAATCGTGATCACAGATGTCAATGACAACCCCCCTCGATTCCCACAGAGTGAGTGTTTCCATCTGTTCTCCATCCTGGGGGTCTTGCGGGCAGCCTAGGTCGGATTGTTGAGGGCTGTTTGAATTGTGGTAGCAGCCACAGCCCCATTGTGCTAGCACAAGTCTGGACTTTGCTTAAAGAGCCTGCAGTCCAAGAGGGCAAGTGAAAAGTGGCGGGGGAGGAATCCATGCTGAGTTTTAATATGCACTGATTTGTTAATTCACCGCTCCTGGGTTCAGTGTTACTGCTCCCCATTGGGCCTTCAGCCTGTCCACCTTGGGCTGGCCACAATGCAAATGGCTCTAGGGGTACAGGCTATGGTGCCCCAAACCAATGCATGGTCAGGTCTGTGCAGGTTTCTGTGACTATTCCACAGGGCAGCCATGGTGGCAGACAGCATCTGACCTGTGCCATGTGTAGGAGTGCTAGCAGCTCCTGCTTCAGCCTGGGCTTCTTATATAGTAGGGCTATTACTTGAGCACTCTGCAGGGCCAGCCCATTGCATTAACTGATGCAGGAGGGGTATTCCAAGGACACCCAGCAAATCCTTGGGAAGTCAGTGGACTGAAGGACTATAGCTGTGAGGGAACTTTCTCTCTCTGTATACCTGAGCCTGTGGGCCCTGGAGGAGGGAGAGACCAGTTCATCTCTCTCTGCCACTGCCAGCACATGCAGATCTCCAGGGTGTTAGAAGCCCATTCAGACATCAAATGCTGGTTTGAACAAGCCCCTGGGCCACCCTCTTTACCTATGATAACTACACCATGAGGACTGGGGTGATGTGGATGTCAGCGGTGACTGAGGGCTGATCTCTGGCTCACAAACGTTGCCCAGGGTATTCAAGTCACACACCTGAGGGTCAGCAATCTCATCACCGAAGAGCTGCAGTCTGGGGCAAGGCTGTTGTGGGTTCTAAGGTGCAGCTGAAGGGATCTGGGTGTGTTTATATTCCAGAAATTAGAGATAGGAAGACGGGCTGTGCTAATGTCCAGCCACAGAGACAGGCCTCGTTCCAGGATGGGCCAGCATACAGACATCTGGTCCTGAGAGTGGCTGAATGGTTTACAGAGACTGGGATGTTCCTCAATGCCTCATCCCAGTTACCTTCACCCAGATTAGGGTGGTTTGTTTCCCTCTAGCAGAAAAAGCCAAAATGCCCTGTTGGGGAATGAGACATTGATGAGATTCAAGCATGCTCTATGGTTCTGGCCAGGCCCACATGTGCTCCTGCTGAAGACTTCCAGAGCTAAATGGAAAGTTGTAAACGAGACAGACGAAATGCTGCAGACTGTATATGGGAGCTGTGTTGCACCAGAACCATCCACCATCCAGGTGTTGTGCCACAGTGGGGATCTGGGATGGTACCAGGAGGCTGGCACACTCATCTAGTGGAGATGCCCCAGCACCCAGCTCTTTGTGTTCTAGAGAGTGTCTGTGCACTGCAGGGCCATAACTAGAAAGGCTGGTGCCTGGGGCAAACAGCCCCAGATGCACCCCCCTCCCTGGGGCCCAGTCTGGCTCCTGCCACTGCCGAGAGTCCCCGAGCCGGGCAGCTTCCCCAGCAGGGCACCTTCCCCACTAGCTGGCTGCGTCCCAGTGGGGCGCTTTCACTGCTGGCTGGCTTCCCCGGCAGCCAGGTTCCCGGGTGGGGCGCTTTCCTTGGCACCCTCTAAAATTCAGCGCCTGGGGCTTTGCCTCATTTGCTCCACCTTAGTTACTGCCCTGGTGCACTGCCTGAAGGGAATATGGAGAACAGGGTCAGCCAAAGCCCCGCTGTGACTCCTAGCCCCTTTCTTCCCCTTCGGCAGAGATGTACCAGTTCAGCGTTGTGGAGACTGCCCCTGTGGGCACAGCAATTGGGAGAGTGAAGGCAGAGGACTCGGATGTGGGGGAGAACACAGATATGACGTACCAGATCAAAGATGAGGAGGGGGTGCGGATGTTTAAAGTCACCACAGACGGCAACACCCAGGAGGCGATCATCGCTGTGCAAAAGGTAAACCTAGAGAAGGTGTGAAGGGGAGACCAAGAGAGAAGAGCAGGGCTCTCAGAGCTCTTTCCTTTTGATGATGCCTGCCGTTGCAGGTGTGTTTCAGAGACTGAGGAGATGCTCCTCTGAGAGCTAGTTTAACAGCATCTTAGGGAAGTTGGAATCCTCACAGGCCCTCCCCACAGCTGGTGAAGAGGTGTTCAGAGGAAAAGGGAGGGCAGAGGCTGAAAGAAAGGGCTGAGGGAAAGGCAGAGTGGGCGGGTAGTGCATGAGCAGGAAGTTGTTGCCTAGAGATGCTAGGGGACAGGACAGTAGTGAGTGCCGAGTTTACAGAGAAAGACTCCCCACGAGATCCACAATGAGGGAGCGACTGCTGCCTGGCACCAAAGGCAGGCCTGCATTACTGTAGAGACTAACATTAAAGCCTCTATTACTGATGGCATCTGTTAGAGAGAAATATGTCCACAGAATGCCTGAATCTGACCAGCAGCACTTTCAGTCTGTTTGCTCTACTTTTTGTGGCAAAAGCACTTGAACAAATACTTGAGGCAGTCGGGAGAGAATGAGTGCTTGCCAAGGCCATTGCATTCAAGTCACCTTTACTGTAGAAATAATCACTGGGTGATTAATGATCACTACTCCATTGAAAATCACTCCCTCGCGCTCACAGTGCACAAATGCTGAGTTCTTACCTCATGCCTTATCTGCAAAGGGAATGCAGAGGGCAGGAAATGTTTGTCCCAGCAGGAGCTCCTGCAGGGATTTAGGAATGGGTGCTCTACCCAGCCAGAGAACATGTAGCAGCACAGCAGGTGTTCAGTTATGACTTCCCAGGCCTGGCCTCTCCCAGGATCACTGGTTGGTTCTAATGTAGAGCAGCAGTTGGTATGTCCTGGGGAGCTAGCAGCAGGAAGGGACAGGCTAACTGTGTCTTTTTGTCTCAGCCCCTAGACTATGAGGTGAAGAAGGTACACACTGTGGTGGTGGAGGCCCTGAACAAGTTTGTAGATCCGAGGTTTGTGGACTTGGGCACATTCCGAGACCAAACCATAGTGCGGATCTCTGTGCTGGATGTGGATGAGCCCCCGGAGTTCCAGCCCGCCTCTGACCTGATGGAAGTCCAGGAGGATGCCAATGTTGGCTCTGTGGTGGGAGTGGTCACTGCCCGGGATCCCGATGTGGCAAACAACCCTGTCCGGTAACCACAACATTCCATCTACCTCCACATTTTCTTCCACTAGGCACTGGGCCTGAATGTGACGTGAGGCCCGCAGGGTGCCTGGGAAGGGATATGGATGGGAGTGACAGGAGAGGGGCATGCCAGGCAGTGTAACAGCACTGGTGAGAGAAGACAGGCCGGTGAATGGGGGATGCAGAACAGATGCCTGGCAGGGGAGGGACAGAACCAGTATGAAAGCAGCAGATGGGTGAGGACACAAGCTGTGTGAGTGACAGATACATTATTGGGAAATGGTGGGACTGTGACTGGCAAAGAGGTGCCAGCAAAGGGGTACAGTGGTGTCTGTACCTACATGTGAATGACAGGCAGGGCAGCCACAGTGAAGAAGCCAACATGAGTGACTGGCGATGACAGGTAGACAAGAAGAGTATCACTTATACGACGTGGTGTTTGCTGTGGAGGCATGCTTTTAGAGCCAGAGGTAGGGACAGGGTGCAGGTAAGGGATCAGAAACCAAAAGGCATTCACATTTGGGCAAGGGCACAATCTAGGCAGCAGCTTATCTGCATTTCCCATTTCTGTTTTGTGTGTGGCTAAGGAGATTTACACCTACTTAAACTAGTTTCCTAAGGCACAAAAATAGCCTTCTGGCTCTGCCAACTGGCCTGAGTGGTAAGCATGGCCAATGAAAAGCTGATGTACAGAAAACATCCTTGACTTGTGGAGAATTTCCTCGGTAGATTGTGTGTTCTGGTGCCAGGTAATCTATGTGCTGCAGGTCTCTGTACGCAGCTGCTCACTGCTGTGCCAGAATCACTGTGCTACAAAGCAACATGCACTGGAAAGGAGACCTGTGTAGCTGACTCTGGAGCAGCATGGAGCCTGTTTGTTGTGGTCTTGGATTCAAGAGCTTTATCCTGAAGCTGTTCTGATGACATGAGAATAGGGCACAGAGTGGAAGCTCATGAAAGGGGAGGCAGCTGACAACAGCCTATGAATATAACAAGCGACACCTAGAGACAACATTCTAACAGGCCTGCTCAGGGCAACTCAAGGAGCAAACCCACAGCAAAGCAGTGGGGACTGCACCAGCCTAGCTGTTTGATGGGGAGGGAACAGCCCAGAGCCCTTGCATAGACATTAGAATTAACACAGAGCCATGGAGAAATCCCCAAGAGAAACTCGAACATGTAAAGTTGATCCTCAGTGCCTACCCACCTCCCTTCAGCCGACACAGACTATTGGCTAGGAGGAGCTGCTAGGAGCATGTTTGAGTGAGAGTTCATGGGATCAGCCAGATTGTCTCTGGCCCATACTCCCAGGGTACACTCCTACATACTCTGAGCTGCATGGGGCGCACCCAGCCTTATGCCAATTGCTGTGTGGACACTGGTGTGTGTGTGTACTGCAGTCAAAGATGTGATTGCTGCTCAGATAGGCACACCCATCCTAGCTTTAATGTAACTGGCTTGTCTAAAAATCATAGTGAAGATGGGGCAGTGTGGACCGGGGGGGTTGGCAGAACAAGCCTCATTAGAACTCTGGGAATATGCTCATGCTACTGGCTTGTTCCAGGCCATGCACATCTCCACTGCAGTGTACCAGGGTAACTGCTAGACTGACGTTAGAGGAGGTGCTTGACAGAGCTGCAGTTGTACCTCTGGTTGCAGTTTATAGACACGCATACTGTGCACATTTTCTGCACATGCTATGGTGTGCACACACGTTTCTTTACCGGGGCTTTTCTAGTAATGCAGCAGAATGTAGATTGTGTTTCCTGCTCTTTAAAGGTAGGAAATGGTCCTTGAGGATCCCACTCGGTTCTTGTGCTGCTTATCTGGGGCTCTGATTCAGTGTTTGTGGAAAGAACAAATGAAAGCAGAGGAAGGAGCTTTCCCCTGTTATGAGAAGGGGCACATAGAGCAGAGAGAAACAGGCCACATGCATGGCTGGAGAGGGTCTTTGGTGTTACAGCAGCACAGGGTGCTCCAAACCCACCCACATTTCACTTGTCCAGTCCCTACACTTCGCCCATGGGATGCCAAGGTGCCCGAATGTCCTGGTGCCAGCCCCATGAATTGGAATGTGTTTTTCCATTCCTGATGCACACAGGTCTGAATTCTCCCTCCAGCAATCCCTAGGCAGACAGCTTTCATGAGTTCTGCCATGCTCCCTTGTGCCACTGCTTGTCTGCCCACTCTCTGTACCTTTTCAGTGCCGTAACATCATCACAGATGGCATGTCCCCTTCCTTGAGCCTGGAACAAGAGGGTGAGCTCCCTCTTCCCATTCCACATCCTCCTTGTCTCCCCTCCACCAGAGCTCTGCCTTGCAGCAGCTGCTAGGAGTCAGAGGCCTGCTCACCACCCATCCCCCATTAGAGCACAATGTCCACCTCACCGAACTAAGATGAGAAGAAGGGACTTTTTTCCCAACTCCATTGCTCTCCCATCCGGGTAAGCTCAAAATAATTCCCAGCACTTCCATATCTCTTCATGGCTTCCTAGTACTGCACTACAATAACATATTCATGCCCCCCCCCCCCCCCCAGCACCCTGCCAGGATATAGCACTCAGTAATCAAAAGTAGACTGCAGCAAGTCACCTTGCATTTCAGCTGCGTAATTCCCACCAGGTAGACTAACAAGAAGGCAGCATTTGTTCTTCACCTGTGATGCACATTAAGGCAGCCCATCCTGCCAGCACTGCCATCATTTGCTCTGGGGCCCACTGACGTTCAGGCTGAATCCTCCCTCCAGTCACTAAAGCTCAGTGGATCCCTTTCTCTGTGTGATTCTTTGTTACTAGAAAGAGGAGGAAAGAGGTAGCCTCTTCTGTAGCTTACACCATGACTCCCCAGCCTTTGCCTCCACTTCATGTGCTGACCTTGCCCGGTGCTATGTAAATGGCAGGGGAAGTTGCCATTCTCTTGCTGCAGTCTGGGAAACAAGCACTCTGTGTTTGAGGGGACGACTCACAAGGAGTCCAGGAGACAGCTTAGCAGAGGTGGGCCTCATCAGTGTTTCCATTTCCCACTGATACCAAGCTCCCAGGACATAGGCTTGGCTTGGGGAGTATGTTTAGCAAAACAGGAAAGGAAGAGCCAGAGTACATGTGGCATGAGTGTTCTCAGCCCCAGGAGATCCCCACCACCTGCTGAAGAGCTCGTTCGCTGGACAGTAGGAGGCTGTGCTGCTACATCCCATTGCTCATGTGAAGAGCTGAAAAACTGTGTTGTGATGCTCGCTGTGTTGGCTGTGGGGTGAGACCCTGCAGCTACATCTACCTGCGAATATGCTGCCAGCTATGCTTTGCAACAGTACAGCAGGGAGAGACTGGGAGTGCAGAGATGGAGAGTGGAGCCTTTCTCACTCCCAGGTTGGCCAATTCATAGTCTTAACAGTCCAGGCCATCTCTGTGGCTTCCCAGCTTCCTCTCCTCTGCCAAAACCCATGTGACTCTGAGCCTTGCAAAGAGCTTCATGAATTAAAGGACATGAGAGGAGAAAGAATCCCAAGGTGGAATTGTATCACTTCCCAGCTGCAGCAGGCTGGCGGAATAACTGAGGAGCTTCCTTGTGGTAGCTCATGTCTCGGATAACAAAGGGAATGAGCAAGCACATGCATGGATATTTCTGGTGTAAGTCCATAAATCCAGCATATGTGCAGTGGACTTTGTGGCTCTGCTATGAGATTTCCTCTAGCTTGCTGGGGGTGGAGACACCATCTGGAACATGGTCCAACCCAAATACAGGGAGGAGGCAGCTCTCTTCTCCATGAGCTGACAAAGATCCTTTCTCCCTGCACATGTCCACTTCACTCTGGAACAAAACCATTCCTAGCAAGCTGAGGAGATTCCTTAAAATGATTTCTTATAATGATCCATGCATCTGCTAGGAGCCCAGCAACCTCTTATGCTCCTTCCTCCACTTGACATGGGAAGTTGCTTTTTCATCTCTCATTTGAAATCATGCTTTAGGATGGCTTCAGACCCCACCACCATCCATCCAAACATTGTCTCCTGTAAAGTCAGCACCTTGGCCTTCAGCACTGTAACTCTCTCCCATACAAAGGCAAGGGTGCCACAGAGATAGTGAAGATAAGGTGGTGCAGTCTGGGATTTGCTGCTGGGTTCTATTCCAGAGCTGCATGGAGAGAAGTCCTGTGGCACTTTTAAAGACTAACAAATTGATTTATCACTTGAGCTTTCATGGGAGAAAATCCCACTTCATCAGACACTTGAGGATGGGGAATTTAAGAGTTTCTTTGCTCCCTTGAAGAGTTAATTAACCCGTCACTTCAGTTCCAGCTGTGTCGGGATGGTCACTGCTCTGCTGGAGCCCTCTCTGTACAGATGGACTAGTAATCCAACAAGACCCTGTCCCTCATGTAATAGCCTGCCTTATGGCATCAGGCAAGGCACCTTCAAGTGACTCTGGTGCTTCAGAACTCATCCTGGTGCTATTCTGTGGAAGCATGTGCAAGGATCTGGCACTTGGATAGGTTCTGTTTCCCAGGGAGCTAGTGTTAACTACCCACACTGCCCCAAGAGGCGGCTGCTGGAGGAGAGCATTCCCACAGCACTGTCTACAGCAAGCTGAGATTGGGTCTCTTATCTATATGTACCATGGTGAGTGTGAGGGTCTCTGGGGCTGGATCCAAGCCAGGATGCCTGTTTAGTGTCACTCCCACAGGGGTGGTAACTCTTCCAGGATGTCCTGTAACCATGACAGAATTTGGATGCCCAAGTGTATCTTTAGAACCCACAGCCATGTGGGTGGGGTCACTGCAGCACTAGTCCTGGACTCCACCCATGCCTCTCAGGCTAATGGGAGATGGAAGCTCAAGTAGCTTGGTGTTAGGAGAGGACTCGCTTCATTCAGTGACAAACAGCCTCAACCTGCACTTATCCAAATGCAGGCAGCTGTGCCAGAGAGGAAGGTTAAAAAGCAGCATAAGTCTCATCAGTGCACTGCAGGGAATCTTTCTCAAAAGGGAAAAGACTTTTCATTTTGTTCCATCACTTATTCACTTTCTGACAAAGGCAGGAGCTGGGACATTTTTAGAAGGGAATTTTCTCTTTTCAGTTGGCTTTTCGGCTCTCGCTGTATCTCCTATGCATAGTATGATTTTTCTTAGTCTAGCCATTGTATTAAGTAATACATTGATAGACTGTGTACTTGAGCTTGTTTGTATGGGAGTCTTTTGTTTCTCTCTTTGCAGCGAGAATCTGTGTTGTGATTGCATGCATTCCAGGCTTTATCAGCATGAGGAAGATGTTGCTTGGGATTTAAGGTTCTCAGAGATATTCTTGTTTGGCATTCACCAAATCCAGAAACATGTGTTGTACACGGGCATTTTATATATGCCAATAACACAGCGAGAACTGCAACCTGCCACAGCACAAAGAAAAGAGGCGAAAAACAAATGTAACAAAAAGCTTTTCACAGTGTTTGAAAAGCTTCCTGTTAACAAAACCCAGCAGACATGGCAGCAAATGTGTTCCGCACCATGTGCAGAGGAGGAATGAAACAAACTGCTTGAGAAATGCAGTCTGGAGAAAGATGAGCACCAGAAGAGCTGTCTAAACGAAACAGCCACTTGTAACATCCAAACAACAGGCGATGCCAGCAGGAAGAGAAGAAAATGGATGACAAGGGCTGCATTCCAATCAGAACCAGGGGCAGCGACAGCATAAAATCCCAAATAGCAAACGCGAGAGGCTTCAGGCGGAGGAGTGAGGAGTATCCCAGAGTCCAGAAGCAGTGGAGCCCACAGGCCCGTACAACAGCTCTTCCTGTGTAAGCAGCATGGTTGATTTCTGTGGGGTGGGCTACAGCAGCATACCCACCATGGACCCTGCAGGGCAGGGCTCATGTATGGCTTGCAATGCCAGGAGAGTCTGGAGTCTCTTGCTCAGCTCCCACTTGACAAGGATCTTAGAATCATTAGGTTAGAAGGGACCTCATGAGGTCATCTAGTCCAACCCCCTGCTAAAAGCAGGACCACGCCCACTAAATCATCCCAGCCAGGGTTTTGTCTAACCTGGTCTTAAATGTTTCCAATGATGGAGATTCCACCACCTCCCTAGGTAGCCCCATTCCAGTGTTTCACCACCCTCCTAGTGAGAAAGCTTTTCCTAATATCCAACCTGGACCTCCCCAGCCGCAACTTGAAACCATTGCTTCTTGTTCTGTCCTCTGTCACCACTGAGAACAGTCTTGCTCCCTCCTCTTTATAGCACCCCTTTAAGTAGCTGAAGGTAGCTATCAAATCCCCCGTCAGTCTTCTCTTCTGTAGACTAAATGAGCCTAGTTCTTTCAGTCTGTCCTCGTAAGTCATGTGCCCCAGCCTCATCATCATTTTCATTGCCCTATGCTGGACTCTTACTAATTTGTCCATATCCTTTCTGCAGTGCGGAGCCCAAAACTGGACACAGTATTCTAGAAGCAGCCTTACCAGCGCTGAATAGAGGGAAATGATCACATCCCTCAATCTGCTAGCAGTGCTCCTACTTGTGCAGTCCAATATGCAGTTAGCCTTTTTGGCAACAAGAGCACACTTGACTCGTATCCAGCTTCCCATCCACCATAACACCCAGGTCCTTTTCTACAGTGCTGCTACTTAGCCGATCGGTCCCCAGCCTGTAGCATGGGATTTTTTTTGCACTTTTCCTTGCTGAACTGCCTGAGATTTTGTGTGACCCAGTGCTCCAATTTGGCTAGGTCTAGGACTTTTTATTCTATCTTTTGTTTCCTGTCTCTTAACTGTTACTGATCTATGAGAGGACCTTCTCTCTCATCCCATGGTGATTACTTTGTTTAACCTCATTGGTTAGGGACTTTGTCAAAGACTTTCTGAAAGTCTAAGTTCACTATATCCACTAGATTGTCCTTATCCACGTTTGCTGACATCCTCGAAGAATTCGAATGGATGGATGAAGCATGATTTCCCTTTACAAAAGCTGCTTTGACTCCTCACCAACAAATCAAGTTCATCTCTGTATCTAATAATTCTGTTCTTTACCATAGTTTCATCCAGTTTGCCTGGTATTGAATTTGGGCTTAACAGCTATGATTACACATCCCCTCTGGAGCCTTTTTTAAAAATTGGTGTCACATCAGCTGTCCTCTAGTCAGCTGGTAGAGAAGCTAATTTCAGCCATAGGTTATAAACCACAATTAGCAGTTCTGCAATTTTGGGGTGAATCCCTTGATGGTCCTGGTGATTTATTGTTGTTCAATTGATCAGTTTGTTCCAAAACCGCCTGTTCTGACACCTCAGTGTGGGACAGCTCCTGAGATTTGACACCTGGAAGGAATGTCTCAGGTGTGGGACTCTCACTCACAGCCTCTGGAGTAATGACTGATACCAGGACTTCATTTAACTTCTTCAGAGTGATCTTAGAGTGCTCCTTGAGCAGCTCTCGCAGACCCACCTCGCAGACCCACTTATTGATAGCTTGCCTAGCTTCGAGTTTCAGGTGTATTTCAGCATTTTTTTTCTGTTCTTTTCTGTTTCTTTTGCTAGATGTTCTTCAAATTACACTTCTGCATTCAACTTGCCAGAGTTTCTGCTCATTTCTGTTTCTCCTGATAAGATTTGACATCCAGTTTTGAAAGTGTACTTTTTAAGTATTCTTCTACTCTGTCATCTAGCCAGGGTGGCATTTTGTTTTAATTTGGGGTATACCTTTATTTGATCTTCCATTTCGATGTTTTTACAAAACTTCCATGCTGCTTGTAGGTATTTAACTCTTATGACTGCTCCATTTAATTTCTGTTGAACTAGTTTCCTCGTCTTTGTGAGGTTCCCCTTCTTGAAATTAAATGCTTCTGTAACGGGTTTCTTGGCACCGTTCCCACTCCCATAATGTTAAGTCTAATTGCATTATGGTCGCCATTATCAAGCAGTTCAGCTATGTTCACCTCTTCGACCAGGTCCTGTGTTCCACTCAAGAGCTAACTCAAAAATTCTCTTTGTTTGCGGCTTCCAGCACTAGCTACTCCAAGAAGCAGCCATTAATGCTGTCTCTGCATCCTGTTCTGAGGTGACCAGGATGGACCCAGTCAAGATGTGGGGAGTTGAAATCAGGGGTGCAGCTGGCACTGGGCTTACAGGGCTTGAGCCCTGAGTCCCAGCACCTGAGCCCCAGGTCTTTTCCTTGGGCCAGCAGTGCTTCTGGTTGAAATCGCCCATTTTACTGAGGTTTTTCATTCTTGTAGGCTCTCCAGCCTCCCTGCACATTTCACAGTTGTCATCACCATCCTGGTTGGTTGGTTGGTAGAATATCCCTGCTGCTGTACTGTTCTTATTTATACATGGAATTTCTGTCCATAGAGATTCTGTGCTACAGTTTGCTTCAGATGAGATTTTTACTGTATTTGACTTGATGTTTTCTTTTGAATATAGTCCCACTCCCCCAACTGCATGAGTCTGACCTACTCTGCCATTCCAATATGTTTTGTATCTCGGTATCACTGCATTGCTTTGATTATCTTCATTCCACCAAGTTTCTGTGATGTCCCTTATATCTTCATTATATATCCCAGCATTATATCTTCATAATATCCAGGCACTCAAGTTTCCCCCAGCTTGTTTTTTAGCCTTTTAGCATCTGTAGACAAGCACTTATAAAATTTGTCAATATTTAGTTTTCTGCCTTGACATGATGTAACTGAATGGAACTGTTTTTCATTTGACTGTTTCTCTTCAGTTCCTGTCTGTATTTTATCAATGTCTATCTCCTCTTCTTTACCAGGAGATGGAGAAACCTTGTTAAGAGATCCTCTCCTAAAGGACATCTCTGTCCGAAGTGTGTGCTCCTTTGCATGTGTTGACTTTTCTCCACCCTTATTTTAAAAACTCCTCTATGACCTTTTACATTTTACATGCCAATAGTCTGGTTCCAACCCAGCTTTGGGTCCCATACTCCTGATGTAGACTAAGTTCTGCTGGTGCTAAGGGGGAGGGTAACTGTACAGGTTGAACATACATTTGCAAGTGCATATTTGTGGGCACAGTTTAGGTGATAATTTTTGACAGTTAGTCCTTTAATTTTCAATCTAGTGTCTTCTGCTTGCATGTTCTTTGCTTTTTCCCTTGGTGTTGGTACACCATGCATGATAGCATTTTAGCCAAGGGCTGGTGTTGGTTTTAATTAAAATTATGCAACTAAAACCCTGTGTGGGATGGAAGGTGGTATTGAAGCATCCTGGCCCAACAGGTTATGCACCACTCTTCCCTGTTATCATGACTCCTGTCAGCTGGGCTCTGGCTTAACAAAGCTGAGATGTCAGTGGAGGAATCTGGGAAGGGGACTGCCCTCTTTTGAAAACTCACTGATGGTCTGTGATGAAGTAAGAAAACCTCTTGGGCTACTGTGGTTCTTTTCTGTTCCTGTTCTTTGGTGATGGTATTCTGGTGATGGGACACAGGGGTGTGATAACTACAGGTACCACTAGGGGGGAAGAGGCTGTAGTGCGACCTTACCTGGACCCCCTGGAGGTGACAGGTTGTGGCCAGTTTAGACCAGGGGCAGGGCAGCTGGTTGGAGAAGAGAACAAAGGGGAGAGAGGGGAGGAAGGAAGATGGAGGTCGGAGGGGCAAGACCTCCGGGGCTTGTCCTGGGGGTTTACTGTCTACCCTCCTGGTTGATCTGAGAGCCAACTGTCCTAGCTGCTGTGCAAAGTGGATTGCTAATAACTCTGACTTCTACACTGGCTGAGTATCACTGCTGATTGGGACGGCTGGGACCCTCGTGGAGGGAGGAGCCCCCCCCCAAGGGAGACTAGACAGAGCAAGGGTCAGACCCTCTGACCCTGGATTTGGGAGCTAACTACAGGTAGCATGGAGACCCGGGTGCTGGACGGGAGAAGGCTCCACTGTAGCAGAGTCCTGGTGGGCTGTGAACAGAGTGGATCCAAGAGGCTTTTCTGGGTTCTCCGTGACACGGTCTTGTCTCTGTGCCATTACTAAAACCGATATTGCTGCCTGGAGGCCCCATAGCGTTGGGAAGCAGTTCTTGTTCTTAAGATGTTCATAATCTAGGAATCCTCTCCTCACACTCCATGCATGCAGTCACCTTGAGCCTCTATTCTGCAGCCTCTGCCATCTGTCCCAACCTTCCTGTTCCGTCAGCTCTCCAGCTGGTTTCATCTCTCCACTCCCTTGCCTCTTTCTCTAAATTTAACCCTCCCTCTCTTATTGGCCCTAGGACTGAATCCTTCAATTTATTCACCACCCGCCTCTCAGTAATTTGTCCCTTGTACTTTTTGTTATCTTGTATTATTTAATACTGTAAAGCGCTTTGGGATGCCTTGGTTATGAAAGACACTGACACAATAACGTTCTATTGTGTTGCTGATGATTTGTTGGCCTCTTGGATTTATAATTCTTATCATGGTGCTGTAATGGTGTTTTATTATTTGTGTTACATCAGTGCTCACAGGTCTCAATCAGATTGAGCTGTGCCATACTGGGTGCTGCAGACACAGTCCCTACCCCACAAAAAGCATGCTGGCTAATTGTGCTGTGATTTCATGCTTGGTTGGAAGCGTGTGGTTATTGGAAATATTGTACAGTGCTGTGGGGCTGGGGCATAGATCAGAGTCATGGTGTTGTGGGGAAGGTGCAGGACTGTCAGTCAGAAGTTGATTCTCTCCTTGTTCAGCCATAGACTCTCTGTGCGACCAGAGGCAGGTCATGTGAGCACTATGTACCATGGGGCTAACAGTGCCGCGGGGTATCATGAGACTGAATTCCCATGTTGGTAAATTACTAGATTCTGCATAGATGGAAGGTGCCAAGGAAATGAGAAGGCTGGTGTTTGAGTGGTCCTGTTTTATTTTGAGTTGAGGCTCTGAGAGGAGTAACACCCATCTTGGGGGCTAGGTTGGCAGGAGGTGTAACTCGACATGCCAGACAGAAGCCGGCTGGGCTCTGCATGACAGCCACAGCATTTGAGCCCTGGTTGTGGGTGCTGTCCTGTCTACTGTGGTTTAACTGTGTGTTCTGTGCTGGTTCATGCCCTGTGAGGGAATCTCTCAGCTAGGAGAGTTCTGGGTACTGGATTTCAAGGGTTTCGTGTGCCAGAAATGCCCCTCTCCTTCATATATTAGACAAACAAGACAGTCTCTATGCAAAAAAAATAAATGGACACAAATCCGACATCAGAAATCACAACATTCAAAAACCAGTAGCTGAGCATTTCATTCTTCCTAGTCGCTCTGTTAATGATTTGTTAATGGCTGTGCTCAAGCAATTGAATAACACCTCAAGGCTTCAAAGAGAAAAGGCAGAACTGGAATTCATTTGCAGATTGGACTCTGTCCCAAAGGGGCGGCCATGTTAGTCTAGTCCAGCAAAAAAAAAAACAAACAAAAACAAAAAACAAAACAAAACAAAACAAAAAAACAAGGAGTCCCCTGGCACTTATGCCAAAATAAATCTGTTAGTCTTTAAGTGACATGGGACTCCTTGATTTTTGATTTTTGGTTGTGTGCCCCCCCCCCGTTTTGTTTTGTTTTGTTTTTTGCTAGATTTGACTCTGTCTCTTCAGGATTAAATGGGGACTTTGGATTTTTTTTCTCATTACAACAGCTGATTTGACCTCATCTTCCTCTATCTGCTGTTCCCCAGTGTTTGAATTTAAACTACTGCATTGATTTGCTGTTACAGTGTGGCATGATCCCATGACTTACAGAATGGGAGGAAATAAATGCAGGAAAGTGTAAGTTCTCCCAACTTCAGAGCATCTGAGGAAGCGGGATTGTCTAGAGAAGATAATACTTAATCCTGCCTCGGTGCAGTGGACTGGAATAGGTGACCTTTGAGGACCCTTCCAGTCCTATGTTTCTGTGATTCTGTGAATGTGCTGAAGCGATGCATGACAGTCAGAACAGACATATCTCCATGTCCATAGTCTCTGCTTCTCTCAAGGAAGGAGTTTACACTCTTGGTGCAGCTTCCTTAATATATTCTGCACCTTCACTCTAGGCCGCTGAGGGGTTTGGGTCTCTAGTAAGGTATGTTGGGGGTTATACGTGTAGTTGGAGAGAAGGGTCAGACAGAGAAAAGGTGTGATTATAACAGGGACTAACACAACTGGACTGGGCATCAGTAAAGGCCTTGCTAGCTCTTCTGCCTGGCAGGCTATCAGCCACTCATGGCTCTCTCTTGCCTGGTGTTTAGGTACGCCATCGATCGCAACACTGACTTGGAGAGGATCTTTGACATTGATGCAAACACAGGCGCCATCATAACAGGCAAAGTCCTGGATCGGGAGACAGCAGGCTGGCACAACATCACAGTCCTGGCAATGGAAGCAGGTAAGGAGGGTTCTGGGCTGGGGGAAGGAAAGCTGGGTGAGTCTGACTCACAAGCACAAAGGTGACCGGCCTCAAAGAAGCAGGTGTTAAACGGTGCTGATGCAAGACAAGATACAGGAAGGGGAATCTGATATCTCCCCAGGCACTCTAAAAATGCACCTTCCAGCTCATGGATTGTTAAGGGGATGGTACCTGGTCAGATGGTACCTTTGATGAACTCTAATCAAAACTCATATTATCTGCACAGCTGCTTCACCTGCAGCCCCCACCATTCTCTTTCGCTGCTTTCATACTTAATGAGACACCATTGGGGCTTCAAGAGCCCTTGTTTACCTACTGTTTCCTCCTTGGGTTCAGATGCATTCCTGTTTCTGGATTCACAGCATGGGTCTTGGGAACATGGGTACCTCTACCTAACTCCTGCAGCACTCTGTCACCCACAAGGAAGTAAAAGATATTGTGGGGACTTAAAATTCCATGCTGCACCAGTCCCTGTGACACTAGCTGCCCCAAACACAGAGAAAAAGTAGCAAAGGGGGAGGCCTTGAAGCTGAGGCAGCTTTGAGCCCTTCCTGAGACTAGGCTGAGCTGGGCTGGCCGTGCTCCGGGGAAGAATGCTTGCATCAAATTCTGGAGCTGCAGAAGAGCTTCATGAACTTGAATAATTAAATGCAAAACTCAGCTGTGTGATTATGCTTTTCTCCGATAATTTCTGTACACACAGACCACTCCACCCTTCACTCCCATGTTCAAAGAAATCTAGTAACTGTTCAAGCTTTCTGTCCAGTGGGCTGTGAAGGAAGCAAGAGAAATTATCATTGTAATTTCTCCTTTGTTAAGACTTGGGAGACACCAGCTACTTGGAGACATTTAAGTACATGGGTAGGTGGATGGGCGGGTGGTGGACTACAAAGACGTTGAAGTTTGAACATACTTCTGGATTTGCTTTTATCTTTCTAAAGGGGCCTGTGAGAGTTGTTACTGGTGGTTTTTTCCTGTTTCTCCCCGTTTCCAGAACTCTGCTAATCCTTTTTCCTACTGTTTGCATGGTTCTGCCCTTCCCATGCTCTGTATTTTCTCAGAAGGAAAAAAAATGATGTTATAAAAACTGCTCTTTTAAATTCCTAAAAGACTGTGAGAAGACAAAAGCCCAAACAGTCACGTTGGCTTCTGCTTTTGATGAATCTTTGAGCTCCTTTTCTGGGGATGGGAAGACTGCAGACAAAGTAGGGAAGAGCCAGTAGCAGACGAAGTAGTTTTCTGAATGTGCCCCTTGACGTTCCTCTGCAGCTTCTCCCCAAGAGGGCCAGCACAGTCTGTTCTGCTAAGTGAAAGGCGTTTTTATTGGTGAAATAAATATTCAGCACTGCAGCAGGTACAAAGGGAGCACCTGCCTTGTGTGTGAATACAAATGAACGGGTGAGAGAGCTAGATGCAGTTCTGTAGAGCCAGTGTGGATTGGAAGATGAGGGAAAGAAGGGGAAGTTGTTGAGACACCTAAAGGGCAGAGCTTTGCAGGGCCAAGAAGCTGTGAGATCAAAAGCTATGGTATTTCCCAAAGGCTACTGTGGGAAATGGAGCTCATGCGTTGGGACGCCATCTTCCTTGGAAATCTGAGCTGGTAGGGTTGCAGTGGCTCTGGTGGGCTAACAGGCAGGGCATGGAAGCAGGGGATGGAGCCTACCTGCTTGCCATATTCCTTCATCTGCTCCTTAAATAAGCTCTCTCTGGACCCTTGACGTGCAATCCTCATGAGGTGGCCTTTCTTTTCCTAAGCCTGCGCTGTCCTTCCGGCCTTCATTTGCAGTTGCTCACAAACCTTGTCCGGCTGGGTGGAACTGGAAGTACATTAGCAGACGTGAAGGCTTCAATTTAGTTTATTTCCAAGAGTTTTTCTGATGTCGGCACTTCTGCCCAAACACAGTGACATGGAACGAATCACTGGTGCATTGCTGAGCAGACCAAAGCCCTGACTCAGGCAGAATCATTTTCCAGAAGTTGTGTTCATCTTTTTTTCTTCAGTTAAAGAAAAAAAAAGAACAACTTCTTTGTCCCATTTTACAAACTCCTCTTGGGAATGCAAAGAAAATAAGTAATAATAATCATAGCTAAAACCACTTCAATTAACCACAGGTGTTCTACTGCTGGGTAGGAACCTTATCCTCAG
The DNA here is from genome assembly GCA_007922195.1 of Podocnemis expansa. Taxonomy (NCBI): domain Eukaryota; kingdom Metazoa; phylum Chordata; order Testudines; family Podocnemididae; genus Podocnemis; species Podocnemis expansa. The sequence continues at coordinate 520,950 of ML682086.1, forward strand.
TGCCCCTCCATAATGCATACCAGGCCCTTGTCTTCTTATGTGGTGCTGAGCAAGTTGTTCCCTGTAAGACAATGGATCTGACCCTTTTGACTCCAAGGAGAGGGCTGGGCTTCCCTGCACATCCTTGTTCCCTGCCACACAAACATCAAGGCCAAGAGAGGCTTCAAGAGTAAGCAGAACAGTGGGGAATCCAGAGAACATGAACACAGTATTCAAATCCTTCTGCTCATGTCTCAAAATGGTAATAGCCACCAGCATTGCCAGGGCAGATGTAGACCCTGTCATGTACGTTCCTCTTTCCAGCATCACAATTAGCACCAGTTCCAGTCTAGGCCATTGGGCATCTTTTAAAAAAGAGAAAGACCTTGGCTAAGGGTTTTTCCTCTGTGCACCCACAGTGTACAGGCAGGAGGGAGCTTACCTAGCTCTTGCTTAGGGGACACATCTGTGATTGTTTTTTATGTCAAGAGAGATGCACATATGCTACCTAAGCTGCATGGTGATACATTCATGGGTCTGACATGGGGGTTAGGATTTCAATCAGAGCTAATCCTCTCTGTCCTTTCCTTCTGCTCCAGTGCTGAGATGCCTTCTGTGCTGCTGCACCCTTGGACAGTGGGGTATATGGCACTTTTGTTGTATCCTACCCCAGCTCTGCTGTTTTCCTGGCACTGCAGAGAGAGGCACTCAGAGCTACAGAGACTGGCTCCAGATTGGAGCAGGGACCGCCTGAACCTTGAATTTGAGCTCAAGCCTATCTTCAGTTGCAGTAATGTTTTATTCCTACTGGCCCTGTGGCATTGTGGGAGCAGTGGCTGGCACTTGATGGGCCAAGGCAGGTATTCCCAGGCTTCCCCAGCTGTGTGTTTATGTACCCTTATACATTCAGCTGTTGCAGATTGTTACCAAAGAAGGTGCATGCAGTTCCTGAGGGCATGGACCTGAGGCTGGTGGTGGTGGCCAGACAGTGGAGAGGGCACTGGTCGTGTAGCACAGCTCAGCATTTACAACAAACATGAGGTGACAAGAATCAGAAGGAAAATATTTATACACAGCAGCTAAGATTTCCGAACAAGTCAGTAAATGCTGCAGGTCCCCTCCAGCAGGGAGGTCTGTCAGCCTGGATTACTTCACAAGCTGGGGAGGTTCTTTAGTATTCTGACTTCTCCCCGTCAGTAAATTCTGACTCATCCATTTTAGCTGTCCAGACGTTCCTTCCAGTGACATTACCCTGAACGTTTTGTAATCATGAAATATTAATGACTGATATTGAATTGAAAGTACAATTTATGTCTGAATTCTCTGGTGGAAAGAGCAGTTGTAAAGGTAAGGCCTTCAAAGTGACAGAAGGAATTTCAGTCCAGGGCCTTATAACAGACATGAGGCCAAACCTAGTGCAGCCATGGGGGATGTGGCTGCCTGGCGCTGGGATTTGTTGCCGAGAGGGGCGGCTGTGGGCACCTGGCACTGGAGTTTGTCACTGACAGGAGAGCCTGTGGGTACCTGGCACTGGGGTTTGTCACTGAGGGGAGGGGGCTGTGGGCACCTGGCACTGGGGTTTGCCACTGCGGAGAGGGAAAGGGCTGTGGGCATCTGATTCTGGGGTTTGTCACTGAGAGGAGGGGGCTGTGGGCAGCTGGCACGGGCTCCCTAACCCACGCCCTCTGTCTGGCTCACCTGTTTAGATTGTGAGCAACTAGAGATAAGAATTCTCCATGCATTAGGCTGGGGCCCTGTTTGCTACTGCAATACTATAAATCAGGCGTGGCCAAACTGTGGCTTGGGAGGCGCATGTGGCTTTTGAATGAAAAAGTGTGGCTAGCAGAAGAACATCAGCAAATCAGTTTAGTAGGTAAAAGTATATGGCTATATGCCCAGTGTGGCTCTTGAAGGTTTAATAATCAATTTGTGTGGCTCTTGAGTTCCATAAGTTTGGCCACCCCTGCTAAAAAAATTACGATCAGTCTCCCCCTTCATGGCCATGGCTACACTCCACTTCCAGTTCTCCACAAATGACATGTTTACATCCAGCAGGACGAGCAGGGACAAGGCCTGAGCCACACTCAACAAACGCTCCAAGCATGACTGGGAATATGGGCTATTTGAGGAGAAGGCAATAGGATTGGATTCCTTCTGCCAAAAGCCCCTGCTCCAGGTTGGCCTGTCTGTGCTGGGTGGTAGTGGGCAGAATATTTGGGCCCTGGTAACTGTTCAGCCAACCAGCAAACTTGGGGATTGTTCAGCAGATGTGGCCCAGCGTTTGCTGAGATAAATCTTCATTTCACACACAAGCTGTTTACTTTCCTTAGGCTAATATTTGTGATTCTCTTCCTGCTTTCCTCTCTGCTCATGTAAAATGATGAGAACCTGACTGCTGTGTCCACCGCTGGTAATTGAGATGATAAATCTTCCTGCTGGAGACCAGCTTTAATCAGAGCATTGTATTTGGATGCAATTTAATTACTCTCATGCTGCTGAGCTAGGGCAGAGCTCAGGGGAGGTAAGAGCCATTTGTACATTAGGTGGTCTTACAGGTTGCTTCCACTCACTCAGGAGCCACATTTTCAGCTCTGATTTTAGGTGCATCTGTTTAGTACAAGCAAATGCATGTGTACCTGCACATGTGAATGTACAAGCAACCGTTCACACTAAGCTCTGCTCATGTGAAAAGTGAGAATACGCTCCTTTATTCAAGTACCACCCCCCTTGTGCAGACACTGGGGGGGGGCCAAATATTCAGCTCCAATAGTCTAAAATATCTCATTTTGCTCTTCCTAATTCACTGAAATTGTAGGTAGAATTAAAGTTTCTCTCTCGTGTACCAGGCTTCTGCAGCGACACCCTAATCCTGGGTTTATTTCAAAATCATCTGTTGTGGAAATGAGCAATGTCACCATTCCAGCATTGTTGCAGAAAAGTCCTAATAGATCATCCAGTTTAGTCAGCATGAAGCCCAGTGCTTCCTAGAATTTGCTGAAGAATCTGCTCATTGTTTAAGAGATGTGCTCTGAGCGCTGAACTCCCTTTAAAAGAAAAAGGACAGGCAGTTGAAGAGAAACTTTTCAGAGCATGACATGAATGGAACTAGCAATGCCTGAATCTGAAGATGGAACAGGCCATAGATCTAGTTGAGTTTTACTTAATGGACACTCACTGTGGCTATACTGGGGATCACTAATGCAGGCTTAGTGAGCCATCTGTGGCTCCCTGAGCGTCCCCTTCTGGCTCCCTGGGAGTCTCCTCCAGGGAGCCAGGTGTGCTCTAGGGACTCCTGGCTGGCGCAGGCCCCCCACTTTTGGGGCTCCAGGGTCGCTCTCACACAACTGTGTGAGCTGGAAGCGGCCCAGGGGTTGCACCGCGCCTCTAGTGCTGGTGGGGGGGTGGAGCATGCTTCCTCCATCCCTCTCTCTGCTGGCAGGGTGGAGCAGAGGGACCCTGCCGACCCACAGCCAGGTGCTCCCAAGAGCGGCCAGCAGAGAGCTGAAGCTTGCAGAGGCGGGGCCCTGGAATGACCCCTCCGCGGTGTTCAGGCTGCTTCAGTCCAGCCACTCCAGGCCTGAACAGATGCTGTCTCGCCCCCAGGCCCTGGATCAGGCCCGTTCAGCCCTGGGATGGCTGGGTTGAAGCAGCCTGAACTCCATGGATGGCTGTGTGGATGTGGAGCAGCACTGCACCACACATCCCCCCCCCAGCGCTAGGGGCCGCGGCACAGCTGCTGGGCCGGCTTGGGCTCATGAGTTTGTTGTGCGAGATTGGGAGAAAATGGCTCTTCTGCTCTTTTGGGTTGCTGATCCCTGAACTAGACTCTTCTGAGAGAGCCAACTGCTGAATCCCACAAGTTCCAATCTTGTTGGACTGGGCACTTAAAGACTAACAAATTTATTTTTTGCATGAGCTTTCATGGGAGAAAATCCCATTTCGTCAGATGCTTTGAAGAACAAAGTGTCTTCAAAGCATCTGACAAAATGGGATTCTCTCTCATGAAAGCTCATGCAAAAAATAAATTTGTTAGTCTTTAAGTACCACAGGACTCCTTGTTTGTTTGTTTCACTGAACTAAACTAACATAGCTACCCCTTTGGATCTGGGCAGAGTTTGGACACTGTTCCAGGTTCTCGACCTCCAAACACACACTTCATGTACTGAGCTCATATCTGACGCCCCTCTAGGTAGTTGGGACCCTCCAATCCAATTGCCTTGAAACTAATGCTGTCTGTCCCAGCAGCTCTTACATATACTCTAGAATTCCACCAGGGATGTGACCATTCTGGCTAAAAAGACCCTAAAACACCATTTATCATTATCATGGTAAATCACAAAGGGAAATGGACGCCTTGCAGATTGAGCAGTGTCTGGATCCATCTCTGTTAGGTTCTGAAGGTAACCTGGCTGTATTTTCAGAGTGTTCATCATTGGCAGTCTGATCATGCCTTGGAAGGTTTTGGTGATCAAGTGATCATCAGCCATGTAGTGGTTTTCCCTGGAGGAAACACTTCAGAATCCGTTGATCTTCCATTTGAATAATGTGTCCATACTAAGAAAGTCTATGAAGCTGAACCAGCAATGATGCAGGTGGTTGCTGGGTTCAGCTTCAAATATCCTTGTGATCTTGTCCTGCCACTTCAGATGGAGCAAATAATGAAGACAAGAAGAATCTAAAACACCACTGTTCTTTACATAATAATATGAGTAGTACACAGGTCCATACAAAATACTAAGCACATCTGTATTTGTTTCCCTGCCTTAGGTTCTGCACAACCCTGCAGGGTTCTCTGGGCATAGGACAGAGTCCTCTGCTCCCTGCCCTCCAGCACAAAGCTAATCTTCCAGAGTACATTGAATCTTGCACAAGTCTCTCTTAGAGAAATCCTCCTTTTCATTAATCTCTGGCTATCTTTGTCAGTAGACCTTCTGAACAGCCTCAAGTGGTGAGCACAAACTTCTGTCAGGCAACTTCTTTCCTCAAAATCTGTTCTCTTGGAAAAGAGCTAACCTTTTGTGTAGAGTGCTTGTATTTGAACAGTGGGGCATCCAGATTTATTAACCCTCTCTCATTAGCCCTGTATCTGTATACCTTGGTATGCCAGCCTGTGACAGAGAAGGCAAATGAGCTGCACATTCAGAATGGTGTACATAGTTTGATAAAGATATAAACTGCGAGTTTGTGAACTTCCAGGAAATTCATAAGTTGTATGTAATCAGCTAGAATCATAGGGTTAGAAGGGACTGCAAGGGTCAGCTAGTCTAACCTCCTGCCAAGAAGCAGAATTTGTTGTATCTAAACCATCCAAAACCTGTGTCTATCCAGAAAAATCTCCAGCGAAGATGCTTCCAGAGATTCCCTAGGGAGTTTGTTCCATTGTCCTACTGTTCTTACAGTTAAAAAGTTTTTCCTGAGATTTAATCTAAATTGCCTATGCTGCTGTTTGAACCCACTGCCCCTAATCCTGCCTTGCCTTCTCTGGCAAGAGAGAACTACATTTCTCCATATTTTTATGGCAGCCAGTACAAGAATCTGCTGCCCAGTGAAAACCAGGGGCAGCATGAAATAATTAGAATTTAGTATCTAAATAAATAAGACAATGAATATTTTCCTGATTTGGTTATTTTCATGACTGAAAAAACCTCTATTTTGGAATTTATTTGAAGTTGAGAAAAAATGTCAGTGTATGTCAGAATTCAGCACTATCATGTGCAGGAGCTGGGACCATGCCCAAAGAACTGGCTTCCGTGTGCTTCAGTCAGTGTGACAGACAGTCCCTGTTCAATGTATGTTCCACCCAGGATTCTCCCATTCCATCAGCACCGGTCCTCAGTGGGGCCATGGAAGACAGCAACCCATATTAAATGAGTAAAGAGCAAAGTAATATCCTGCCAAGCATGGGTCTCCAAAGATTTATTTGGGGGCAGGGAAGGAGTTAGAAATATTAGTCTTTCCTCTCAGTGCACTTTTGCTGAAGGGGAATATTGCTGCAGAGCACTTCTCCTAGAACTGAGATGGACTCAAATGGATGTGCAGATACTTCTGCCCAGCTGGCAAAAGGAGCTGCCAGTCACAGGTTCAGAGCTCCTTCACTGCACTACTGTGTTTCCATCATCTTGCTCTGACGCTGTGTTTTCCATGTCTCCTTCCTTAGTCTTTTCAGATTAATGGCATTCAGGCTCCTGAAGGAAATGCAGAAAAACGGCATGTTTAATTTTAATTTAGGAAACCGTTTAGGTAGCAGCCTAGTTTCCTTGCTGCTGTCAGTCAGGTTTTCTCAAGGCTGACATCAATTAGTTTAAAAATATTGAATGTAATTTTGCCTGACACAACATATTGCAGCCACTGCAAAATATAATTTATTTTAGAAGAAGAAATAATTAAACTAATTTGCATGTCAGTCAGCTGAGCTCGAATACGGAGTAGACTTGCTGCAGTGAAAGATGATGCCCTCTTTTTTAAAATGATCACACTCTTCCCCAGCATGCCCAGCCCTCAATCCTGACCACTGATGACCAGATGCTATTTTTGTTTTCTATCAGGCTCTGTCTGATGATGTCATATGTCCATGCCCTCCTCTTGTTCAGCTTGATGGTCTGGCTAATATGTGAATGTGGCTCTTTATGCCCAGGGGCCTACGTGTGCATGCAGCTTTATACACAGTAGCACATGGTTATACATTGTCTTTGTGACCACATCTTTGCATGCATTTTTCTGCACATATGGGGACACTACATCAGAGGAAAGGGTGCTATGAAATTCATTTGGGCACAGGCAAGTGCTATCTGAAGTACTCAGGAGTGACTTGCACTTCATCACACATGCACTGTAATAACATCTTGATCTGACCAACCCCATACCATTTCTGATTCTGTTTATATCACATAAGTTACAGAAAATATATTTCAGGAATGTTTTAGCAAGTTTTTTTAAAAATACATTGTGACTAATTTTTGTATTCTTTGCCTTGTAAAACCAGGTGTCTTACTTATCAGTATAAATTAGGCTTAGAAACTGTGCCTAACAGCTTCTGACGGGGGGTACCTAATCTGCATGGGTCCTGTATTAGCATTAACACAAAGAGCACAATTAGGTATTAGCATACTGTGTGCAGGGCATAGTGGGTAATGGTATTTAGGGTTAATCTGATCACAAATCTGTCAATATTTGTAATTCTACTGAGGGGAAATATAAACTACTGTCTTTTTGTGAATTGCTGCTCTCTGTTTCAAATCTGTCTGGGTTAGTTAAAGGGTAAAAACTACCCTTAGTTAAGAAGAGGCTTGTAGGAAAGGCGACTGCATGTTTCAGCCTGAAAGAAGTTGAAAAACGGGTGGGGGTTTGAGGCTATCTCTGCCTCTCCTCCTATTGCCTTCCCTGTCTAATGATAGATCTGGCTAGGCTTTTTCTGAGGCCTTTGTCATTTAAAAAGAGAGAGTTGTTTGCAGCTACTTAAAGTTAAAAGTTAGAATCACTAGAGGGAGAAGTAAACTCTCTCTGAGCTAACATTACTAAAGAGAGAGAAAAACCTTCTCTCTGAGCTGATATCACTGAAAAGGAGCAGTGGATGAAGTAGCCAGCAGACGGTGAGAGCAGCCAGCAGTGAGCTGGGCGGTGTGAGTGACCAGAGGGTGGAGCTGGCGGACAGTGGGCAGAGCCAGCAGATGGTGGGAGTGGCAAGCTGGGGGGCATGAGTGACTGGAGGGTGGAGCCAGCAGACAGCAGGCGGAGCCAGTGGATGGTGAGAGCAGGCAGCGGTGAACTGGGTGGTGTGAGTGACTGGTGGGCGGAGCCAACAGACAGCAGGCGGAACTAAGGGATGGTGCTATTGGATGGAGTGAGTGGCCAGTAGATGGTGCCGGCAGACAGCTGGCATGAAAGACGCTCCCTATGAAGCCTAGGGTTGGTTGGGAGCCTGATTCTCCAGGTTGGTGCCGATTTTGCTAGCGAGTTTACCTTTGCTGTTATGATATGTGGGATCATGTTGGAGGCCTGATTAGCACTGATTCCCCAAATCAATGCAGGTTTTGCCATTAAGTCTTGTATGTTCTGTTGCGTGGTATGGGTTTTTGGGAATTTTGCTCTTTACTGATTTGCTAGATAAGTGTTGATTTCTGTTATTTGGCCTTTTTACACCCTGGTTTACTACTATTAAAACTTCTGTTTACTACACTCAGACTTGTGCTTGCGAGTGGGGAAGCCTTACCCCTTTGGGGTCCCCACGGAACAGTGCAGGATTTCCCAGAAATCTGGGTGGGGGTTTGAGGCGGTTGGTGGTGCTACCTTACTGGGAAACCCCTAGGTATAGAACCCAGTCCTTGTTTGGCCGGCCCGCCCTGGCAGAAGGGTTACATCAGGTATGCAGGCCTTAGAGGGAAAGGAGAATTTTACAAAGATTACATTTGAGAAACCCCAAAATGTCTTTTTTAAAATACATTACAATGTTCTTATTCAAAAGCCCACTAGTTAATGATGCAACAGGGCCGAAAAGAAAAGAAATACCAAAACATCTTATTGGAAGGGTCTCCAAAGGTAATGATGTCTTTTGTAGCCCTAATGTTTCTTGAGGGAAGATCAGACTTGAACCTTGTCATAGGCTTCAAGTATTGGTGACTGTAGAGAAGGGAGGACAGGCAGAAGACCTTTGTGCGGCAGGTGATTTTTTTTTTTTTAATGATGTTTTTAAAACTGCTTGAGGCTGGATATGGACTGTTACTCAGAACTCTGGGGGAGCCACATTTCAGACAGAGTGCAGGTGAGGCAGTCACAGCTACCCAGTAAATGTGTCTTTGCACATGGATATCTCCAGCTCATGCACACAACATATTTCCTCAGACTCCTTAACTTGGACACTGTGATGGTGGGAGTGGTTCATGCTGTTCTTTCTGACTCTAAATATCATTATATGCTGATTGCAGCCTTAACTGAAGGGCTGCAAGCTAGCTCCATACAGATAGCAGTATAGGATCCTTGCTGTACTCTGCTTGGTTTGGAAAGATTTAAATACGCTAGGTTAAGATCTGGCTCCTCAGGGTACACATCTGTCTTTTTCTGTGTGGTGCCAAGCACATGGCATCTATAGCACTGTACAAATAAGAATTATTAAGAATAGTAATGATAATGAAGGCTCTATTACTCACTAATTGTGTGTGCTCTGAATAGGTGACGGGACACAGTACAATTAGGAGGGAGATGAGGAGGGATCTGTGTGTGTCTCTTCCTCTTCTAATCCTTTCCTTTCCGCCTTTTCTCATCTCTTTCTCTGTATAGCACCTTCAGGGCAATGCCAACTCACTTTAGAATCAACTGCAGGAAAGGTTATCCATCTTTCTGCAAAAGGAGCCAGGCTGCTGGGGAAGGAAATAAAAGGCTCTCATCATCACTTGCTGTAATCGGCACACGTGCGCACACACACCCACCCACACCCCATTTACCACTTCAGCTGGAACTGGACAAACCTCTTTACCACCCCCTAAGACTTGCTTCCTCCCTTCTTCTTCCCTGCCCTGCTGCCTTTTTGCTTCTTTTCTTCAAAGCAATTGCAGTTTATTTTGCTGCACTAACATGCTCTTAAAAATACAAATTGTTCCAGGCTTTTAGTCACGACTTCTGTCTCCCTCCCCCGAAAACACCCATCTAATCACCAAAGCAGCAGGTCTGGGTGAGCAGGAGCGATAACAGAGAGTGCAGCGTGGGGTGAAGGTAGGCCCTGGAGAGAGGGTTTGGGTTCTTGGCTAATTACGGAGCAGTGCTCAGGCTTCTCTCCCCTGGTACAGCTCCACCTGACTCACAGACCAGAGTTAATTTTATCAACAAACAGGCAGCAGGCTCCTTCTTTAACAAGAGGAAGCACTCCCGCCCCTACAGGCCTCTCCCGAGACATAACTTTAGGTAAAACAAAGGCGCCAGAGAGTGGGAGGTTTTTCATTTCTGGAAGCATAAGAGACACTTTGGAAGGCATTAGGCTTTTATAATATTATCAAGAGGGATTAGTATACCTGCAAGTGTGTGCCCTGGGGCAGGAGCAAGTCAGAGTCCAAACTACCCACAGGTTAGCACATCCTGCATGTCTAAAGCTCACACAATTTATCAGGCAGAGGTAAGTACAGGAGCCACCTTGTATAGCAAGGCAGAGCTTCTCTTTGGGCTTTGGGGGAGCCAAGTCAGTTCAGCCACTGTCCAGCCAGAGGGTTTTATTTGCAAATCATGGAATAAGAGTGCTGAGTCAGGCTGCACAAACCCATGAATAAATGCAGTCACCATTAGAGTATTGATACAATGGAAGTAGAACAGAGTCATAGGGTTGGAAGGGACCTCATGAGATCATCGAGTCCAACCCGCTGGGGCTTGAACCCAGGACCTTCTGCATATTAAGCAGAGGTGCTAGAAAGCCAGATGAGATGGGCTTGTGATGCTGGCAAACCAGGTGCCAGCTCAGGCCAAGGTTCCTGTGCCTCAGCTGAGTACTGACAGTTCCAGACCTGGAGTCAGCCAGTCGCACTTGGGTGTTAGCGTTGTTCCATAGGGGTTGGACACATAAAGATGTGTTTAGACCCGTATTGAATGCTGGTGAATTACTGCTGCACTAGTCTCACTGTTAGCACAGCAGAGTGTAAAGTAATGCTTGAGCATCTATAATCTGTTGTAACTCCCTAGATGGGAGGGACATTAGGTGTGAAATGCTGGTCTCCAATCTGCGTTTTGTCCTGTCCAACAAGGAAAGCCTAGCGACACCAGATGGATTAGAGTGGAATTTGTTAAAGAGGACAAGACTTTGTTGTTCATTCTACCCCTCCCATAGCCTACCCTATGAACATGAGTTTTGCAGGTGAACTCCTCCTATCAGCTGAGTTTGCAACTCAGAGCAGAAGTGGCAAAGGGAATAAAATTGCCAACAAGGAGGAACTGTATTTTGTTGCCTCTTGGAGTCTGTGGACAAGGTTTCTAGGAATAAGCAGGGTATCCCCAGCTTCTCAGCTTGGGTTATCACTAAAGAATGTATAGAGCCTTTTGTAAAACAAACAAGGAGTCTTCAAAGCATCTGACTAAGTGGGATTTTCTCCCATGAAAGCTCATGCAATAAAAAGGATTTGTTAGTCTTTAATTGCCACAGGACTCCTTGTTTGGTTTACTGAACTAGACTAGCATGGGCTGCCCCTTTGGAACTATTACTTTTTGAAATATGAAGTTGTAATTAATTTGTGTATGTGTGTTTACCTGCTTTACTCTTGTAAATAACTTTATTCCCTTTTAATGCATTTGTGTGTGGTTTTCTGTAGGGTGGCCTGTGAGTGTTTCTTTGGTCTGAGGTGTAGATGAACTGTCCTGGGGTAAGTGACTGGTCCCTTGGGGCTGAAAGCAACATGAATGTTGCTGTGATCTCTGGTGCAGGCAACCAGGTATCACAATAATAGGCTTGCCTAGACGACAAATTGGATTGGAGCACCCAAGGGGCCTGTCTGTGACCCCCTATTAGGCTGTTACAGTGCCTGAGCAGTGTGTAATTGGTTGATGAAATCTCCATGGGGAACTCATAGCCAGGGTAGGATTTGTGCCCTGAGGTTAGTACTCACACCCTTGAGCACTGCGGGACAGCTGGAAAGGGTTGAGTGAGGCACTGAGGAGTGCTGCATGGCTTCACCAGCCCAGCCAAGTCTGGCTGCAGGGAGCTCAGAGCAGTGATGCAGCAGGATCTGACACAGAGCTGGTAGGTATCTTTGGAGCAGAACCAAAGAATCCTGGAGACTTCTAACCAGCCTGAGATGTAGCTGAGTCCTGTTTGCTCTCCATACACCTCTGTTCTGAGGCTGACAAGGCCCTTACAGTGACAGTACTGGCCCTTTGTTAGGCTGGGCTGAGGCCCTGTGCACTGCCAGATTGGAGTAAGGACATCACATGCCAGAACTGACGGATCTTCCTACTTGTGCATCAGGGTTTCTCTTCATATGGTGGGAATTTCCCCAGCATTTAGTTGTTCTCGAAAAATTTCTCCGTAATGTTCCTCTTCTTTTCTTGAGTGGAAGTGCCATGCCTCTGGGAGCAAGAGGCCTCCCCACCAGTATTCTCCCCAGGACTTCAATTTAGGGGGTGTTGGGGTGCTCACTGAATTGGTGTAACACTGTTACTAGCTGACAATTGGGGGGTGTTTGGAAATTCAGGGGGATTTTAGGGAAATCCCTGTTCCCCAGAACCTGGCATGCCCTGGAGAGCTGATGTGTCTGAGCAGGGCCGGCCCAGGGTTTTTTGGTGCCCTAGGTACCTGTGATTTTGGTGCCTTCCCCAGCAGTGGGCCCTCCCTCCAACTCCTCCTAGCCTCCCTGCCTCCCAAGCCGTGGGCTAGACAAGGGACGCAGACCAAGTGGCAGGCCGACCAAGGGACATGGTCCAGCCAAGGGGCCCATGCCCCACCCCCTCCAAACCTGGCTGAGCACGGGCAGGCCAAGGGACACAGGCCAAGTGGTGGGCCAGGACAGGGGCAGTCCGAGCAGCAGGCCATGCAGAGCCAGGCCGAGTGTGGGGCTGGCCGAGGGGTGTGAGCTACATGGCTGGGATGACTGCAAGGCTGGGCTGAGCCGGGAGTCAGCAAAGCACGGGCCAGCCAAGGGGTGGGGCCGGGAGGGAGGCCAGCTGAGCATCCCTGTGCACGCCCTCCCTCCCACACCTCCTAGCCCCATGCTCTTCCACCCCCACCCCAAGCACTTACTTTTGCTGGAGTGGGGAGCAGAGGATTTCCCACCTTGCTCCTCTCTGGGCTACATGACTGGGCAGAGCATGGCAGGAAATTTAAACTAGCCCAGTGGCCCCTGGCACCCCTTAATGTTTGGCACCCTAGACAACTACCTAGGTCGCCTGTATGGTGGGACTGGCCCTGGGGCTGAAACCCCCAGCACTGCAGGAGTAGGAAGTGGCAATACCTGTCCAGCCTCCCTTTGGTTCAGCATTGGGCTGTGGTCTGTGGTGTCAGCTGCACACTGATTATACACCCCCCACCCCGATGGTAATGCTGTTTTCTTGTACATACCCCACTACCCCTCCCATATGATTAAAGAGGTTGCTGGATGAAAGCCAGATGGCTCAAACACCAGCCTGATGAGGTAGAAGTGGGATGCTTTTTGGCAGGAAAGAAGCCTGAGCAACCCTGGGATCTGCTCAGGTTGGTCCTAAATTCACAGAACATAACAGGACAAAATGCCTCTGCCAGGATTTGGCATTCTCTTTTTGACCTCACCTCAGCCTCAGTTCATCGGAACGCCTCTGAAGGTGCTTGCACGACATGGGGGCTGATTTAGAATCTTTCTATCCAGGATGTACATAAGCTTCTATCGCCATATCTGGGACCTCCCAACTATTTAAAAATAGAATCACTGTTGGCAACATCTTTGTCTCCCACTTGCCAGTCTGTTGGGAACACAGTCTAAAAAGTGTGTGTGTGTGTGTGTGTGTGTGTGTGTGTGAGAGAGAGGGGGGGGCGGGGGGGGCTTGTGAGTGTGTGAAGAACTTGTTGCAGGAAAAGTGAATCTCAGAGCTGAATTTTGCGTTTAGTTCTGGACCCTGGCGGGGCCCTTATCTATTGTGGCAATGAGTTCCATAGTCCAAGTCTGGCTCCCTCCTGCATGCACCAGCTTCCTGTTAACAGTGATTCCAGTGGAACACTTCTTGTGGAGGTCATGGTCTGAAACAGAGGCTATCTCTTAGAGAGCAAGGTCTAGTCCCACAGGACACCCCCTTGAAGTGCATTTTTCCCTGCCCATCCGGCATCCTTCTGACCAGGTAGCACTCATGCAAACAGGTTACCTGTGCCCAGTGCTCTGAACTGGCTGCCAGGTCACTCCCAGGTAAAATTCATGGTGCCAACAACTACCTACAAACCCATCATTTCTATAGAGCCTGAATCATACTGGATGCTTCACTGGTGATGAACGCACGGGCTCTGTGGGAAAGATCTTCATTCTAGAGAATGCTAGGCCCAGATCAGGGAACAGGGAGCTGCAGGAAGGGAAAGGTCGGGTGTGACGTAGAATCTGTCACAGTTTCTGAGTTGATTTTTAAATCTCTCATTCTGACTGCATTTCTCTTTCAGCCTTACTGAAGTTTCACTGAGCCTGCAGCCCATGACGGTCTAGTCCAGTGGTTTTCAAACTTTTTTTCTCAGGACCCAGGTAAAAAATATCCTTTATGTCCGCAACCCAACAATTCCATCTTAGAGCAAGGCATTCCAGTCTTTTGGCAGCAGCAGCAGGGGGTGCTGTGGCCCTGTACCTAGGGTCTGCGACTGGGTCCCAACCCTTGGTTTGAAAACCACTGGTCTATTCACAGGTTCCTTCCACCTATACCCCCAGCTATCAACCCCAGCAGTGAAGCTTGAGGGAGCGGGGCAGATTCAGTGGCAGGTTCTTTCCAGCTGGAATTCACATGCACCATAAATTCATGAGAACAGCTGAGCTAGGTCAGAGAGGTTTTCCTTGTTAGCTGAAACTCCCTAGAATCAAGCCTAGCAGTTGGGTTTCATATAGAGAAATGCAGCTGATGCTTCTGTGTTGTGGGGCAATGTTTGTATCATGAGCTAATCTTCATGCAAGGCAGCCAGAAGCAATGTGGATGGCTGTATTAGAAGTCAGATACGTAGGATGGGGTGCTCGGTGGGTGGGGATTCCACTGCATTGACCACAGGTTGCTTGGCATAGAGAACAGAGGTGACCATCAGTTCCCCGAGTCTGGCACGGACACTCGCTAATAAAGTCTTCTGTTCATTTTGTTTTAGACAATCATTTTCAGATGTCTAGAGCATCTCTCCGTATCCGAATCCTGGATGTGAATGATAACCCTCCTGAGCTAGCCACACCATACGAGGCTGCAGTGTGTGAGGATGCCAAACCAGGCCAGGTAATAAGGTCCCAGCTCCCCCAGTTATCTTCTGCACTCAGCATTGTCTATGTAGAGACCATGTGCAGTGTCTACACTAGGTATGCTGCACCCTGACCTGATGCCTGAATGTGTGGAAAACGTTCCGCAATCTCCGTACTCAGGCATACTCCACTGTGGGGCTAACAGTGACGCTTGCCTAAGGGTAAGGGCTTTGCACTGTCCTCTGACTGCTCAGTTCAGGACAGGGCATCCGTCTCATGGAGTGGAACTTTGGATAGCAGTTTTCATCTCAAAGCTACTGCGGCAGCTGCTGCTTCTGAAGCCGCAGTGACTCCTCACTCAATGACTCTTCAGGAAGGGAAGGATGTGGTGTACCCTGGGCATGTTTTTTCCCCACTGTGATGCCATCCCTCCTACCCAGCAGTGGCTGCACAGAGCAGGGGGGTGTGGAAGTAGGTGGGTGGCTGAATCTGATGGCAAAGGCCTTTCAGCTTTTTAGAAGAAACGTCCCACATTTCTACTGCAGCAAGGAGCTGCACATCTGGCCCCAGGGAAGTGGCTCTGACTGTAACTCTACTTTCTTCCTGTAGCTCATTCAGACAATAAGTGTTGTGGACCCTGATGAACCTCAAAGTGGCCATCACTTCTACTTCACGCTGCCGCCGGATGCCCCCAGCAGCCACCACTTTTCTCTGCGGGATGTCAAGGGTGAGTCCTCCTTCCTCTCCTTAGGTCTCCTCTGCAGCTGCCTAGTTCTCCTTTCCTCTCCAGTGTGGTGCTGTGTGGCAGGACCTGTGCTGAGAATGGGGAACAGTCCAGGCTGGGTCACCATTAGAATTGTGGGTGGTGCCGCAAGCTCCCCAGACTGTTCCCTGTCCAGATCTTTCACCTCCGGTAGGTGAGGATCCAGCCCTTCTCTAGCAATGCCTAAGCCCCACAGGACACTTCCTGTCCCAGAATTCTTTGCTGGCAAATACCAAGAGTTTTCAAGTTGCCATTTTGGCTCTGGCTGCTGCAGGCAGGCTGCAGCTCATTCCTTCCTACCCTAGCTAGTAGTCTCACCTCTGGTGAGTGCTCTGTAGAGTTAGGGGCATGTTTTCTTTTTTCATTCCTGAAGAGAGAGCACATCCTCATCAGGGGATATTTGGTTTCCCATGCACAGTAAAGCAGCCCTGCCCAGAACAGAGACAAGCTGTACAGAACAGCAGCCTTGCCCCTGGATGGGGGCTACACTCCCACACCAGGGCTTCCTAGCACTAAATCTAGACTACTGCTTTCTGGAACAGGAGGAGCTCCTAATTCCTGTTTCTTTGCTGGTCAGCCTGGTCTGTTCTAGCATCTTTGGTGCTTTGCAGGAAGGTGGAAACAACCACAAGATGCCTGGCTGGTTGTTCAGAGCTGGCAGGTGCCTGCAGCCCATCTGCATGTTTCTTTTCACACACAGTCTAGAGCTGGAGCTCCACTGCAGACTCTTCTGGCCTCACTCTGCAGATCAGCTATAAAGAGCTTTGACCCCTGATCAGCAGAGCTGTGGTGGCAAAGCCTGTGGTGGTGGTTGCAGTTGTACCACAGAATTGGCCTTTAACCAGTGTAGCTTGTTTTGGTTGAGGGCTGGAATAACGCTACACTGGCAGAAGTGCTGAGCTCCATCTACACTGAGGGTGCTTTGCTGGTGTGGTAAATCAGAACTACTATGCTGCAAAGCTAGTGTAGACCTGGTCCTGTCCTACTAGCCTGCCAGCTCTATCAGCAGCCTGTCAGAGCCACTAATGTGGGGACTTGTGTGGCCTGAATTCCACGTGCTCTCCAGATGACGCATTACGGAGCATGTCATGTCCCTGACTCTAACCATACAGCTCTGTCGTGACTCTGGAATGTTCAGTCAGCTGATGATTCGGAATCTCTCGCTTAGTTTCTGCTATCTCTCTTCTCCATGGCAGGCCAAATAACTCCAGTACTCACGCTCCTTGCCGTTTGGCTAACCCTCCACTGCCATTCTGAAGACTCTGTAGGTCTCTTTCTTGAGGTGACTTGTCCCAGCCTCCAGTTCGAATGAGGAGTGCTTGGTTTACAGGCATCCGCAAATATGTTTTCAGCATAGTATGTTATCTCTTTTTAAAATACATCCACGGACGCAGTTTTCTTCTCTCTCTGCTGTTGTGCACCAGCCGCAGACATGCCGTCCTCTGTGTGATCTCAGCACCTTCCAGCACTTTGCACAGATCAGGAAGGGATGTCTGAAGGTGAGAGGTATGGGTTGGGAGTGCATCTGCCCATTGTGACCATTGGGTCAGCTCATAATAGAGAAGTGGCACCATCACTTTTTTGCTGGTTGCTCTTTCTCACTATCTGAGCTGCTCCAGTGATATCTTACAGTCAAACATAGGTGGGTCTGGTTCCTTCAGAGAGAATCCCAGACATGAATTCTCCATCCAGGAAGCCAGAGGTGTTGTCTGTGGGCATTGTTGTGTCTCTCTAAGTCTAGGAGACTCTTTCCCCAAGAGTCACTCTCTGTTCTCTGTTAGGAAATTCATGCTATCCAGGGACCTACAGAGGCAGAACCCATTGTCAGAGTGTCAGGCCTCAAAAAGGTCCCAGTAGATTCCATTTTGCAGTTGGGGTGAGCTGTAATACTAGGATGAAATTTAGTAATGGAAAGTGCAAGGTTATGCATTTAAGAACTAATAACAAGAATTTTTCTTATAAGTTGAGAATGCATCAATTGGAAGTGACAGAGGAAGAGAAAAACCTAGGCATACTGGGTGATCACAGGATGAGTCGCCAATGCAATGTGGCCATGATAAAAGCTAATATTGTCCTTGGAAGCATCAGAAGAAGTATTTCCAGTACAGATAGAGAGGTATTAGTACCATTGTACAAGGCACTGGTGAGACCTCATCTGGAATATTGGGTGCAGTTCCGGTCCTTGTGTTTAAGAAAGATGAATTCAAACTGGAACAGGTACAGAGAAGGGCTACAAGGATGATCTGTGGAATGGAAAACCTGCCTTATGAGAGGCAGCTTAAAGAGCATGGCTTGTTTAGGCTAACCAAAAGACAGTTGAGGGGAGATAACATTGCTCTCTATAAATACACCAGAGGGATAAATATCAGGGAGGCAGAGGAGTTATTTGAGTACAGCACCAATGTGGATGCAAGAAGAAATGGATACAAACTGTCCATCAGGAATTAGGCTTGAAATTAGATGCAGGTTTCTAACTATCAGCGTAGTAAAGTCCTGGAATAGCCTTCCAAGACAAGCTGTAGGGGCAAAACACCTAGCTGATTTCCAAACTGAGCTTTATCTATTTATGGAGGGGATGGTATGACGGGG
Organism: Podocnemis expansa; assembly: GCA_007922195.1. NCBI lineage: Eukaryota > Metazoa > Chordata > Testudines > Podocnemididae > Podocnemis > Podocnemis expansa. Next base: position 539,130 of record ML682086.1, read on the forward strand.
TGGCCTAATTTGGCAATTGACCAGTTTTTGACTATTGTTGGTGGATATTCCAGTGACTTGAAAAGGGACTTAGATGGAGTGGGTTCTGAGTTATTACAGAGAATTCTCTCGGGTAACTGGCTGGTGACACTTGGCCACATGCTCAGGGTTTTAATTGATTGCCATATTTGGGGTCAGGAAGGAGTTTTCCCCCAGGGCAGATTGGCAAGGTCTCTGGGGGCTTTTAACTTCCTCTGTAGTATGGGGCATGGCTCACCTGCTGGTAGATTCTAAAGTCTTTAAACCATGATTTGAGGACTTTAGTAAGTCAGTCACAGACAGAGGTTTATTGCAGGAATGGGTGGGTGAGGTTTGATGGCCTGCAATTGTGGAGGTCAAATAGATGGTCGTATTAGTCCCTGATGACCTTGGAGTGTTATGAGTGGCTACATGCACATCCTGTCTTTGGCTCTTCTCAGTGTTTTCTGGTTCCAAGGCAGTGAGTAGCGTTGGGATGGTTTGGGCCAGAATCAGGCTTGAAATGTTGTTGGACCTGATCTCAGCAATGCAGGCCAGATCTGGGGTCGTCTTTACTGCTGATTTGGCATTAAGCACTATGAGCTTCACATTACTCTATTTTCCTGGGGAGATGGCGCTCTGGAGGGGGACAGATCCAGTTTCCTGTTCTTTGACTGACATGTCTGCTGAGTCCAAGTGCTGCTAGTGTGTGGGACAGAGGGATAACCTACCACATTGCTAGCTTAGGTAGAAACCTACTGGCTGGGGGCATCTTAAAGCCCTTTTACTAAACATTTACCAGCCATTTATCTGCTGTAGCTCTCCCAGTAGCTAAAGGCACCTGCCCAAAACTCAGACCAAAAGACCAAATCTCAGTTTCTAGATCCAGCATTACTGGAGGGTGATAAAACGAGGTAAAACAAGTTTTCAAAAGCAAAGCCACCTCTGTTTTTGCAGTATTCAGCTCCACAGAACTGGATTCCCTCCCCTTCCAGTAGAACTCACCCTCTCATAAAATTCTCTCTTTGAAGTTTCAGGAAGATTGGGTTGGTTTTGGCCTAATTCAGAGCAGTCAAAATCAGGCTTGCAGTGAAAAGCTTCAGACCTTAACTGTGGAGAAATTAATGTTGCTTCTCTGTATGTTAAATAACACTGGTCCAATTACAGAGGAGAGGTGACCCTCAATTAACCTCTCTCCACTCTCTGGACAGCTATTCATGGAGTCTTTGTTTTTTAATAATCTATCCAGGTTTTAATCCTTCTCAAGATTTTGCCCCATGCTCTGTGTTTTTTCCTTCATAACCTGTTATGAGGGACCTTATCAAAAACTTTTTAACTTCAAGTAAATTATACCCACCTATGTTTTTTGCTTCATTAATATCTTCCAAATGCTCTCTGATGGGTCAGAGAGGCAAGTTTCTCCCTCACAGGAGCCAATCAGGTTAGACTTACTTAAGTGCACTCTTGTGGCTCTTAGCATCCCCTGGGGCCCTTTGCTGTATTAGTGATTTTCCAGCCTCATTTTCATAAGTGTAAACATTCAGATAATCAGAGTTCACAAAAGCCGTCCTTTTCCCCTAGACAGTGTGTGGGGAATTGTACTCCATGTTCATGCTGTTCTGGGCTTCTCCACCAATGATCTTGAAACCAAGAGGGTCTCCTCTGGGGATTCAGACTGCCTGGAGTTGCCAGCACATTGTCCTTCTTTTCCAGCCACTGTACTCTTGTTGTGCAAGGGCCTGCTGATTCCTCAGGGAGCATGGTGAGGTTCATTTTGCTGAAGCCCATTAATCTTCCATGCGAATGATCTTAGAAACTTTCCTTGTAGCATCATACTAAACAAAGAGTAGAAGCCAGTGTCACCAGCACCTCTCTGCCATGCTTAGAAAGAAAGGTTTAATTGCAGAGCTTGTTCCGAGCACTGCTGGAAACCCCAGCAAACATTGAGCAATGGCTTATTAGATAAGAACAGGAAGTTGATAGTGGATGGAGATGCTGTCACTTTTTAGCATTTTTACTGCACTCCCTTCCTTTGCTTCTGTCCATTTCCCCCATCCCTTCCCCCAAAAGAACTTCTAATTTCCCTAGAACAAGCAGGAAGTCCTGTGGCACTTAAAGACCAACAAATTGGATAGAGAACTGGCTAGATCAAGAGTTTCAGCGTGTAGAAATCAATGGCTCCATGTCTAGTTGGCAACCAGTAACGAGTGGTATGCCCCAGAGATCAGTCCTGGGGCCGGTTCTGTTCAACATTTTCATTAATGATCTGGATGATGGGATAGACTGCACTCTCAGTAAGTATGTGGATGACACCAAGCTTGGGGGGAACAGTAGACACGCTTCAGGGCAGGGACAGGATTCAGGGAGACCTAGACAAATTGGAGCAGTGTGCCAATAGAAATCTCATGAGGTTAAACAAGGGCAAGTGCAAAGTCCTGCACTTGGGACGGAAAAACCCCATGTACTGCTACAGGCTGGGGAGCAATCAGCTAAGTAGCAGCACTGGAGAAAAGGACCTGGGGGTCCTGGTGGATGGGAAGCTGGATATGAGTCAGCAGGCTGCTCTTGCTGCCAAAGAGGCCAATGGCGTACTGGGCTGCATCAGAAGAAGTGTTGCCAGCAGATCGAGGGATGTGATCATTCCCCTCTATTTGGCACTGGTGAGGCCTCATCTAGAATACTGTGTTCAGTTTTGGGCTCCCCACTACAAAAAGGACATGGACAAATTTGAAAGAGTCCAGCGGAGGGCAACAAAAATGATCGAGGGGCTGGAGCACAAGACCTATGAAGAAAGATTTGAAGGAACTAGGGTTATTTAGCCTGCAGAAGAGAAGACTGAGGAGGGATTTTTATAGCAACCTTCAGCTACTTGGACGGAGCTCGGCTGTTCTCAGGAGTAACAGAGGGCAGAACAAGGAGCAATGATTTCAAGTTACAGCTGGGGAGGTTGAGGCGGGATATTAGGAAAAACTTTCTTACTAGGCGAGTGGTGAAGCATTGGAATGGGCTACCTAGGGGGGTGGTGGAATCTCCGTCTTTGGAGGTGTTTAAGGCCTGGCTGGACAAAACCCTGACTGGGATGATTTAGTGGGAGTGGGCCTGCTTTTTTGGCAGGGGGTTGAACTAGATGATCTCATGAGGTCCGTTCCAACTCTATGATTCTATGAAATTGATTTATTGATTTATAGCATGAGCTTTCATGGGAGAAAATCTTACTTCATCAGACTCATCTGTTCAAAGCATCTGATGAAGTGGGATTTTCTTCCACAAAAGCTCATTCAATAAATAAATTTGCTAGTCTTTAAGTGCCACAGGACTCCTTCATTGGTTTATTGAACTAAACAAACACTGCTGTCCCTTTGTAATTTCCCTGCTAGTCTCTTCTTTGGTTCCTTTCTGGTCTTGCTCATTCCCTTGTTGTAGCCTCCTTTAGTTTCTCTGTCCCCCTTCTTGCCAGTCTTTCTCTTGGGTTCACCCCCTGTTGCACTGTCTCCTTCTCTATATAAATATCAGTGGTGACAAACTGCTACCCACCAGCCCATCTGTTTCTTTGCACAAATTTGTAGCCCGTTTTGAAACGTGATTTATAAATATTGCTTCTGTAGCCAAGGAGTGACACTGATGGATGTCAGCACAGATGGATTCACTAAGCTCTTGGTTAAATCTTTTTGCACCTACTTCTCTCACTTCCTGTTAGGCAACAGAAAGCAGTATCAGGAGCATAACATAACTCATCCTCTCAGCATGACAGGGACCAAAATCCTTTCAGGAAATGTTCTCCATCTTTGACCCTTTATAGGAGTTTGTCAGGCTGAGCAGAGAGGCTCCTGGCAGAGAGAGTGGGATTTAGATGAGGAGCTGGATGGGATTAGGAGGCTGTGGTCCACAGAGCATTTAGCTGTTAGAAAATGGCATTTGTTTGCACACGCCGAACTGTCCCGTTGGCAGCAGAATATAAAGGTGTAGCTCCTACATGCAACTGGGAATCAGCATTCCTCCACTGTAACAGTTGAGAGATGCTTCCAGGGATCCTAAAGGGATGTGTTAGAACTGAATGTGCCTAAACCTATCAGGCAAAGGATGGAAGGTGGAGCCATAGCATCTAACCCAGTTAAACTACACTCTGCAGGTGAGGAATAAATACTGGAGAAACCAGAATGAGCATTTTTTTGAATTTTAAAACAAATGGCCCAAATCCTGCCCCCTCTCCTGCAAGCATGTGTGCAGCTGTGCTGCTGAGGACCCCCTCTGCAGAGAAGGGCAGGAGGCCCCCAGTATGCACACTGCCTTGGGGCATACCCAGAGAGATGGGGCAGCCAGCCCATGAGATCCACAGTTCTGTATTTCCCATGCTGACCCCCTTCCTGACTCACTCCTCCTTCTTATCCGAAAATCACCTCTCTGAGACAAGCTTACATGGGCTTTGCACAGGAACAGGGATTTCCCTACATGTTCCTGAATTTTCCCAGCACACCCAGTTGTCAGCTAGTTACGAATTAAGTCGTTGATTGGAAATCTGAAGTGCAATTGAAACATTAGTACACACTTTAAAGCATACACAGTATGCAATAAAATACTTTACCTGAAAAAGCAGAATAGGTTTGAAACGATCTGACCAAAGCCTCGCTTCCTCACACTGCTGTGTTTTTATAACAATATTGGCACATGCACTTAGGTAATAACTGTTGACTTAATAATTTAACATTTAAAATTACGCTTTACTAGCAAGGTCTGAATGAGGAATCCCCTGACAGCCAGTGATGAGCTGAGGCGTAAAGGCAGGAACGTTGCTGCCCCCAAAAAAGGGTTCAGGCCCAGGCACCCAGGCCCCACCCCCTGACCCACCCTGGGGCCCGATCTGGTCGTAGTCACTGCTGGCAGGTGGCCTGAGTGGACCCAGTTTGGCCCCACCAATGCCAGCAAGTGGCCCGAAGCCGGAACCACCCCCTGGAGCTGCCAGCAAGCAGCTCAGAGCCAGATCCAGCCCCTGCCATTGCCAGCAAGCAGGAGGTGACTCAGAGTCTTCTCCTGCTGCTGCCGCGGCAAGAGGCCTGGGTGGGCTCGATTGAGTCCTAGCTGCTGCTGCACTGCTGGCCAGCCACCATAGGCAGACCCAGCCCAGATCTGGTTCCAACCACAGCTGGCCACCAGCAGGCAGCCAGAGCCAACTTCAGGGCACGGCCAAAGCAATCTAATCCTGTGGCAGCAATGCCCATACATGAAGGTGAAAAAAAGGCTTCAAGATCAGACTGTGTTTACATAAACATGACACCTCTGCTCTGCCTAGGCATTCAGCAGACAGAGCTGTGTTGCCCTGCCCATGTGGTCAGTTTTGTCTGGCATTGGGTTACAGGGAAAAAAACAAAAAACCAAGGAGTCATGTGGCACTTAAAGACTAATAGATCTATTTTTCGCATGAGCTTTCATGGGAGAAAATCCCACTTCATCAGATGCTTCAAAGATGGGTGCACTTATCTTCAAAGCACCTGACAAAGTGGGATTTTCTCCCATGAAAGCTCATGCGAAAAATAAATCTGTTAGTCTTTAAGTGCAACAGGACTCCTTGTTCGTTTTTTTTGTTTGTTTTTGCTGGACTAGACTAACACGGCTATCCCTTTGGAAATTGGGTTACAGATCACCTTTATAGAAGGCAGGGGTAATGAATAGTGCTGGGACAAGAGCTTTGCGTATTTCACAGCCACTACACGCTCCCCAGGGGAGGAAGCAGCATGGCATGTCCTGTCCTGTGTGATGAGGGTGGGGAGCCGCTTCCCCAGCAGACAAACCTCCACAGGAGCAGACAAAGACATGCATTAAGAGTAGTTTGCCAGCAGGTCTCCCCTGGATGTGAGGTCTTAGCTCAGCCCATACTCTTCCATATGTGCCACAATTGTCTGCAGCACCAGGAATGCTACTGGATGTGCTGCTTCCAGACATCTTTGAGCCATCTTGTCGGTGGCAGCAGGATGGCTCCTGGGCCTTCCCCTACTGTAGCCAGATCACCTTTGGGAGTTAAGGCAGAAGGGCTCACTATTTAGCCAGGACAGTCCTTTGGCCGTAGTCCCCAAATGGCCAAGTAGTAAGTGGCTACAGACAGCATTCAGCATGCAGCAGAGATGGGGAAGGCAGGCAAGAGATTTTATAGCCTGAAAGTGTCCAAGCAGGCAGGACCCCCTGCTCAGAGAGGTTGGAATGATAAAAGCCCTGGCCCTGTGGCCCAGCCTATCCTGCAAGGATCGGGGCTGTCCCTGCCATCCTGTACCCTGGGGGCCAGGTGATGTCACTTCCCTTGGCACTGCTGTTAACACCCGCAAGGCCCTGCAATATTCCAACATTTTTTTGGCTGACTTAGAGCAGAGCTTCCTCAGCTCTTGTCCCCAAGTGTCAGTCCTCTACTTATGCCATACTGATGACGTACTCATCATCTGGACCCACAGAAAGGAAGCACTTGCAGAATTCCACTGAGTTTTCAACAATTTCCACGCCACCATCAGCATCAGCCCGAACTACTCTATGCTGGAGATCCACTTCCTGGACGTGACAGTACATATAAGTCATGGATACATAGACACCACCTTGTACCAGAAACCTACTGACCGCTTGTCATGGAGGACCCCAGAAAGCACTCTTGGATCCCCTCTGTTCACATCCAGTTAGGTCTCTGCTACGGTGGAGCCTTCTCCTGTCTAGCCCTGAGTCTCCATGCTACCTGTAGCCAGCTCCCAAATCCAGGGTCAGAGGGTCTGACCCTTGCTCTGACTGGTCTCCCCTGGGGGTTCCTTCCTCCAGGAGGGTCCTGGCTGTCCCAGTCAGAAGTGACACTCAGCCAATCTAGAAGTCAGAGGGTTTATTAGCAATCCAGTTTCCACAGCAGCTAGAACAGTTGGCTTTCAGATTAACCAGGAGGTCTAGAGTTAAACCCTTGGACAAGCCCCCGGAGATCCTGCCCTTCCAAGCCCTGTTTCCCTACTAACCTCCTCCTCCCTCAGCCCTTGGTTCTCCTCCCTGGCCAACCAACCTGCCCCCAGTCTAAAACAGCCACAACCTGTGTCACCCATAGGGGTCCAGGTAAGGTCTGTCTAAAGCTCCCCCCACCCAGTGGTTCCTATAGTTATCACACCCCCATGCTCCATCACCAGAATACAGATGTCCCATTACCAAAGTACAGGAACAGAAAAGAAGAACATTTGGGTACCACCCCTGGCATTCCAAAGTAGTCCAAGAGGTTTCTTACTTCATCACACTGCTACATGTCTCTAAATTGCTCAAGGTTTAGTCTGGAACACACCACACGATCCATTGTCTACAGCCAAAGCCCCAACAAAGAACCGTATTTGCTCTGAACCCTCAGAGAGAGACAGACACCTTCAGAATCTCTATGAAGCATTCTTAAAACTACCACACCCACCTGGGGAAGTGAAGAAACACATTGACAAAGCAAGGCAGGTACCTAGAAATCATCAAGTACAGGACAGGGCCAACAAGATAAGGAACAGAATGTTACTGGCCATCACCTACAGCCCCCAAGTGAAACCTCTCCAGCATCAAGGATCATAATCAAGGATCTACAACCTATCCTGGAAGATAATCCTGCACTCTCCCAGGCCTTTCAGAGTTCTTTGTGGCAAAGCCCCATTGGCCTTGTTCCTCCAGTGTTGCAGAAACAGAGCCTACTTCACCCGCAGCTCATCTGCTAGAGCCATGTTGGAAGCAGGGCCAGCTCTACTATGAGGCAAGAGACAGACATGGCTTCAGGTGACAGTTCTTAGGAGTACCCCTACCCCTGAAGATCAGGCTGGTTCCTGCCTCTTCAACTCTTTTCTAGCAGCTCAGGTGCTGTCAGTCAACCTGCAGCTTAAGGCATGTAGGCAGAGTGCACTTTAAATCCCGCTGCAGGAAGATGCTGGAGATTTATGCATGTTGGAAAACCATTTTCAACATCCATGAATGAGATTGGGGGGGGGGGGGGGGGGGATCAGAATTTGAGTTGGGGCTCCACACTCCTTGAGCGGGCCCTGGCTCGAAGATAACTTTTTTGGCTGTGAGAAACTGTGCCACAGTCCTCACCGTGTCAGAGCTGTATTGGTGGCCATTTCCCGAAGGAAGCAGCCCAACAGCTGAGTTGCCATCAGAACAATATACATAAAATTGAAAAAGGTGACTTTTTTTTCACATCCAGCCCATGGCCTTCCAAATGCTGTCACAGTCCTGGGACTCTTGCCTCTCCACTTCACTAGGTTCGTCTGACTTGAGAAGCATTTGAGACAATTGTAGGCAAAAATTACATTCCCCCAAAATTTGTAGCTACACTGGAAGGCAGAGTAAAGGGACTTTCATCTCAGCAACCAGGGAAGACTGATAGTTAACAAAGAGTGATGCATAGTGATACATGGAACCTACTGACTCAGAAGCTCAGGGGCTAGACAAGCAGATGTCTAAACTCTCTAAAGATCTAATTAAGAGCAACATAATGGGTGATAGAAGATCTGGAAATCTTGACAATTAGGAATCTAGGAGTGCCTGAGGAGAGGGATAACAGATACTCCCACTCCAATGGAGAGTCTGCATGACATAGAAACTGATCTGACATATCGTGGAAGGGAGCACTTCATCCCCTCTGGGACAAAGAAAAAGGCAATGGGACCAGAGGAATAAAGTTGCCTGAAGCTCAGAGAATTTAGGGTAGGAAGGAAGTAAAATGCAAAGGATCAAGAATTCTTTTCCATCAACCCCACATAAGCTCTGCCACAGAAATCAGAGAGGGGAATTACATTCGTTTCAGAGACACCTTTAAAGCAGAGAGAAGCTACAACTGTCCACTGAACTGGGAGTTATATACAATAAAAAAGTCTGCATGTCCTCTGATGCTAAAGCTGTGGAACAGCTGTTAAAGAAAGGGAAGACAGATGCTCATTCTGGCCCTGCAAGATCAGCAGAGGCAAAGATATGAAAATCCTTCTCGGAGATTTGATTGCTCTCATCTGCTTTCTTTTTCCTCTTACTTTAGATTGATTTAGGGAAAAAAAGAGCTATTCCAACTGTCTCTGAAGCCATCAGAAGAGCCTATTTGTTGAAGGACTTAACTATTTTATTGTATCTTGTTATGATGTACATCACTGTGAATATCTTATGTTCTCAAACTTTCCTGTTTTATACCAATAATGGACTGGGTTCTGGACACTTTATTGATGTAGGTTTGGGCTCTGTTTTGTTAATCTGACAGGAGACTGAGCCATCAGCAGGAAATAACAGGAGAGACTATCTGGAAAAGTAATGTGACAGACAGTATGTGGGAGGAAATCTCCCAGGTGTTTGGTAGAAGGGAAGTACAGAGAGTCTGGAAACAGCATATAAGGGATGGACTTGAAATGCAAAATGGTAGCAGGAGAAAATGATGATTGGTAGACTTCATAAACAGGATCATGCATGAAAGAATACTGCGTAGCATGTGTGAGGCAGCAAATGCGCAAGCATGAAAGAAGGCAGAGTATGTCTTCACATAGATAACTCCATTGTCACCTCAAAGCTGCAAAGCTGTGGAGCAAGATGTTACTTTTGGCACCTGTGATGACTTTGTGACTAAATTCACAATGATCCTCTGCAACACATCAGTGGTGGGCCTGTATGTACTGTGAGCTCACTGCAATCAGCTCCATGTGTCACATTCTGCAAAGGAATTAGCAGCTGTGAGCCTGCCTTGAAAGCACAGCCACTGCAGAGCTGATGATGATGGGACCAGAGGGGAGGATTGACCTATGAAGATGCAACAGCTAAGGAGATGGACCAGCAGAACACTCTACAAATTACTGATGTCTGTAAACAGTAAACAAGGAGAGAAATTGTTCAGGATAGTCCAGAAGGGGATTTGGGATAAATTATGGGATTAAATTAAGCAAAAGGAGATACACCTAGAAAAGTGCCTGCTATCAAAAATGTCAGACTTTCTAACCAAGAGTCTGGCATTGTCTTGGCAATGAGATAAACAAACTTTGAGGCCTTTTCTCTCTCTGGTATACACTGAGGTTCTGCAGGTCCTCTCTGAAGCATTTGTTTGATGTCCTGCTCAGAGCAAGAAGACTGTTTTAGGCCATTTGAAATAGTGTATTGTACTTTTCTTTTAATTTTGTCATATGCTGCCACTCAGTTCTGGGTCACCGTGAAAATTCTGTGAACCCTCCATGTCTAGGTCTCTCTGAAGGATGAGCTTGGTCATGCAGCTGGTTGACAGTCTGGGTCATATTTAAATATGGGCTACTTTTATTTTTACTTTGCTGAAACAACAATAAAAAGGCTTCCTCTTTCTTTCCCCTGTGGTTTGGATGGATACTGCATGTGTAGTTCCATCAGCATCCGAGCTGAAGATAGTGGCTGCCTTTAACTGAGAGACCCCCCATGTATTTTTCCCTGCCATGTTGAGTGAGTATTGTGAGTACAGTTTTGAAACTGATGTGTTGTAGCAAGTCTTTATCTTATATGAGCTAGAACTTACAGGAAACAAACTGGGAGACGAGAAACAGTGTTTGCCTGAGACACTGTAACAGCTCCCAAATACAAAAAGCCTATCTGTGAAACGTCTTGGTGCCAGCACTGGTATACTGAACTGGTACCAGTCCCTCTCCAGATCTGATGGTGAGCAGAAAGCCCCAGACAGGGGCCAGTGTGTGGGTCAGACCTATTGAGCCAAGGTTTCTCTGCCCAAGTTCTCAGTCTTGTGATTAGTCAGCTTGTGCATATCTAGAACCCATGGGAACTTCAAATGGATCAAGATGGGCAGAAGTAACATAGCATTTCCTACAGCCTGGCAAGTGTTCTGTTCCAATTAACAAACCCATCTTCAGAGCATCCATGCGCCTCGCCTGGTGTCAAGATAAACTGGTCAGAGATGGAGTCCTAGCCCCTCCATGGCAGTGCTGTTAATAGTATTCGTCTCCCATTGCCACACAAGTGATTAGCATAACAATGAATAGAATTTCCTAGCTCATCCACTACTGGAATTGGCAAATTCCAAAGGGGCAGCCATGTTAGTCTAGTAAAGCAAAAAAAGCAAGGAGTCTTGTGGAACTTAAAGACTAACAGATTTATTTATCACATGAGCTTTCGTGGGAGAAAGCATTTGTGCCTACAGACTGCACCCCCCATCACTTTCCATCCCATTCATGAAAGATGTTTTACTAGGCTACCCCTGAGGTTACGTCTACACTGCAGAAAAAAAACAGACACCCCCCTCCCCCCCAGTCTTAGAGCCTGGCTCAGCTGGCTTAGGTGGCAGAGCTATAAAATTGCAGTATAGTCATTCATTTGAGCAAAGGTTGGAGGAAGCCCAGATTGCGAGTAACCCCCTCATAGGTCCGAGAGCCCAGCCTGAGTGAGGGCCTACGTTGCAGTGTGTAATAGCCATGCAGCCTTAGCCCAAAACAGCTAGTTGACCCCAGCCAGCTGTGGGTTTTCGTGGCCATGGAGACATACCCTGAGGCTGGCCATCCTACAAGAGTAGCACCTTGAGAATTATAGAGCTCATGGCAAATGAGCCCAAAAGGTAGATCTGCACTGCAATAAAAGACCCATGGCACGACCACAGCCACTGATCCAGGCTCACGTGCCTTGTCTATAATGGACACATTGACACTGTATACAAGGGGAAATTAGAAGATGTTGAAACATGGTTCAATGTCTGTTTCTGTGGTATCTTGTCAAAGGAACCCCTTTGAATGATGGCCTTGTGTGAAAAATGTCAGCATTGTGGTATGTGCTTTATTGGGTAATTAGCTAATCTGTTGCCATGGATTTTGCATTTTGAGTTAGAGTGAGCTCTTCGCGGCAGGTTCTGGGTCCTAAGGAGAAGAGGTAATGTATGTCTTCCTGTTTGCTGTGTGCCAGAAGTCCCAACTATCCTTTACAGAGATGCCAAAGCCTATGGCTTGCTCAACAATATCTGCTGTGTGGTTAGCCCTTGCTAATACAGAAGACTGTGATAAACTGATAAGTGAGAGCCAATATGTCTTTAGAAAGGGACAATGCCATTTGAATGCCATCAAAGCTTTGTGGTGCCTATTTTTTATTACAGTCTGTGCCCATTACACCCCACTTAAGCTGATACCATGTGCTATGAAGGTAAGGCAGAAGATTGTTGAGAAGTATCTGTGTGGAAAGATTGAAAATTGGAATGCTCACTATGAATTCATGCCAGGAAGGAGCGCACCTGATGCCACGTTTGTGCTATAAACCTTCTTGGAGAAGTTCAGAGAAAAAAGACTGGGCCTGGAAAAAGTGTATGATTGCGTGTCAAGAAATCTGGTCTGGTGGACTTTGCAACAATGAGGTGTGCCAGACGGATAGTTTTATCTTACTCAGGTACGAGGGTGTGAGTAGCATAGTCAAAACTAAAGGGGACGATAGTAGAGAATTTCCAGTATATTTTGTTACATCAAGGTCACTCAGCAGTGACCTTTTGGTTTGTGATTGTTGTCATAGACTTAAGTGAGAATATGCAGAGGAAGCCACCCTGGAATATGCTGTTCTCTGATGACTTTGTGATATGTGTGGAGGATTGTGAGACCCTACAAGAGAACTTTGAACAGGGGCAAGGTATTAGTGAGCAGCTGGACTTACAGTGAATACTGGGTAGGATTGAGGCTGTGATAACTGAAGGAGGAGGCCTCACCATAGGATATCTCAGGCCAATTGTCTGTAAGCGTGAAAGAATTTAAATACATAAGATCAGTATGGTCATTGCTGATGGTGGGATGCATAGAACAAAATAAGGTCCATGGTGTGAGCTGACTCCACTCCTCTGTGACAAAAACATACCAATAAAATGAAAAGGCAGAATGTATAAAACAGTAATTCAACCCATCTCGATGTACAGAGCAGGGGCATAACCAGGGATGGGCCCGAGTGAGCCGAGGCCTATCCACTTGGACATGAGGCCTGCCCACTGCATCACCTCGGAGTGGTGTGAACTTCACTGCCATGGCTGTGGGGCCGCCCAGCAGCTGACAGGCACGGCCATGAGCAAAGCACAGGCACTAGCACAAGTACCTCTGCTCTGCTTATCAGAGCCATAACTACCGTTTACCAGGTCTGGGGCATGTTCCGATCAGAACGTGCCCCTTACAATTTCTGGAGCCTAGGGCGAGCAATGTGGAGTGCTCCTTTTAATAGAGCAGCTCAGTGGAGCTGCTCTGGTGCGCCTGGAGCACAGCCCCACTCGCCCCGCCATAGTTACGGCTCTGCTGCTCATGGCCGCCAGCTGCTGTCTGGCCCTGCAGCCGCACCAGTGAAGTTCATGCCACTCCAGTGGATGGGCCTCATCGCACCACTTCTCCCCTAGCCTCTTCCCACAAATCCACCTGTTACCTAGCAACTGGATCATCTTGGGGAGCTTCTGGTACATGACCCGAAATCGCCCTTGGCTGAGACCACCCTGCTGACTCCGGGCCCAGCCAGAAACAAGGGATTGGCTACACCCCTAGTACAGACTAGAGACTTGGCACTGCCTAGGAAAGGAAATCATGATAGACATGAGGATGTCAAGATGATCAAATGTTTGGACACTGACAGGAAATAAAATGAGGTTGCAAAGGCCTGGTGCTGGTTGGTTGCTCCAACTGAAGACAAGTTGAGGGAGGTGAGGCTAGGCTCCCTTAGTATGGACGTGGCCAGGGTTGATGAGAGAGCCATGTCAGTTGGCTGGCCCTTGCAGTTATTGTGAATAGAAAACAACCAAGGAGAACAACACTCTGCAGGACAGGCTGGGGGCCAGTCATGAGCTTTGGAACATCATCCCCAAGTAGGGAGGTGGTGAAAGAGAATATCCCAAGAGTACCACAAGGAAGCTGTGCCAATTCCTCAGTAGAAACTTCTTCCTGTACCTGAGACCACTGCAGAATTTGACTTGGGAGATCAGTGCTGGAACAAACAGGGCTATGTGTATGCCTGAACTGTGTCTGGGACACATCCAGGAGCAGCCAGAGAACTCTACCCTTTTATTTCCATGATGGAGCTAATGACAATGTAAGCCCTAACTGTACATTGAGTGACCCCAGTTCTCAGGTGTGTACAAACTACTCAGCACAGGCCCTTGCTCCACCTCCGAAATTCCTGCTGTAGGTTAGAGCAGCCTTGGCTTCTTCGGCCATTCCAGCATCCAAGAATAGCTGGAGCATTGAAACACTCCTGCCATGTCTCATTTTCCCATCTACCCTCACCCCCAGGGCTGCAAGAGGGAGCTGTGAATCCACTGTGCAAAGCAAGAATTCCCCCTACTCTGCTGCAGTTCCTGCAGACCCAGATTCTTTACATTTTTGGCCCTGTTATGCCCCTGGACTGGTGACATGCCATGGGTCTATGATACCCAGGGACCAGTACTTTTATTTGCACTCCCTTGTCTCCCTTTGGTTGCAGCAGCAGCAGCACCCTGTGTTGGGGTGGGGAGGAATAGTCTTCAGCCTGTTTCCTGCTCTCTCCCTCTCCCCCACTCACTGTGTGCGGAGCAGGGAGCAGGAGTGACAGGGACAAAGGTCCACAGGCCACCTGGCAGCTGGGGGGATTTGGGCACCAGGTCCCTGTGTGACTGGTCTCTGCAGCCCCCTGATTGCACCCAGTGTGGTGGTGAAGGAGCAGGACACTTGCTATCCCCATAGCAGGAGTTCTAAGCTTGCCTGAGCTGGTGTTAGGGCAGCCCCTGGAATTGTCAAAGCCCAGTAGTCTCTGCCCACCTGTGACGGTGACGGGCTGTGTCCAGGCAGCACACGCACGCACGCACACACACACACACACACAACTCCTCCCCAAGGCTGGAGCAGAGGGACATGGCTGTTCCCACCGCATCACTACACCACTGCCCTGGAGCAGGATGAAAAACTGGCTCCTGACTGCTGGTGGCTTCTACATTGCCCTAGGCATAATGTTCTCAGAGATTTCCAGAGAGGTAGCCATGTTAGTCTGTGTACAGCAAAAACAGTGAGAGTCCTGGAGCTCCTTATAGACTAACAAACTAGATTTCCAGGAGGGGAGCCGTGTTAGTCTGTGTACAGCAAAAATGAGTCCTAGGGCACCTTATAGACTAAGGCTATGCCTGCATCTAAAATCTTAGTTTGGATTTAGTAGTCCAAACTAAGTAGTTTGAAAGTTAGTTCAAATTAAGTGTGTTTTTTTTTTTTAGTTTGAACTGAAAAAAAAATGCTTAGTTCAAACTAAGCCCCCATGTTTATGCCCGCAGCTGCATGTGCTCCTCTCCTGACTGCCCACTCTCTTCATGGTCAGCACACTGACCCTGACATGCCCAGCGTGTCTGCCCGTGCAGCACCTAGTCCATATGCCAGGTTTCATATGGCAGGTGGCATGAATAGGTATCTTTGCCAATTGAAAAGCTGATTGAGACAGAAAGGGGCCAGGCCAGCATAAATCAGAGTATGGAAGGCCTGTTCAGGTGCCATTTACATGTTAGCAAAAATGACAGGCAGATCCAGCAGCCACTTCTAACATTTGTTCCAAAGGGGTAGCTATGTTAGCCTAGTTCAGCAAAACCAACTACCCATGAGCTTTCATGTGTGGAATTCCACAAGGGTCTGACAAAGTGGGATTCTCTCCCATGAAAGCTCATGGGATAAATAAATTTATTAGTCTTTAAAAGTGCCATGAGACTCCTTGTTGGTTTTTCTGTCATTGGGGTACAGTTCTGACACTGCCAGTCCAGGTCTTGTGCTGCTTGTCCCTTGGGAGCACGGCACAGAAGTGGGGAAAGGCACGTACGCCGTCCTTCATTTTCTTTCCCCAGGGGTAATGCTCCATGTAGTTTACCCAGATAGCTTGGAATATGGGCCAGTATCTCCATCCCAGTTTCCGGGCCTGTGTCAGCATGCAATAAGCAGCAGGTGTTAACATCATCTGGCTGCTCTTTGCCTTGGGGTTTGTTTGTTGCTCTCTTTTTTCCCTTTGGTATGGATTGTATTTTTTAAAGCACTTTGAGGCCAGAATGGCAGAAGACACGACTGGCATGCTGGGAAGTTTACACAGAGCTTCTCTTGTGCCTTCAAGGAGCTGAGAGGTGGGGAGCAAGACATTCCTGAACTTTAGACTAAGACCTAGACCTGCTCTAGAAATTGTTTTGGGGAAGGTCCATGGGTTGTGCTCCTCAGGAGGTTAGATCCCAGTGGTTCCATCTGGCCTTGGAATCTAGAAGTGAAGGTGGTCCCTGTGCTTTTTGCCAGAACTGGTTGGCCGAGGAGCTGTCTCTCTGATATTTTGATCCCATCTCCGTGTGTGAGGCCTTGTTGCTGGTCCATGATACTCTTGTAATGGACACTGCAATGATTAAAAGATTTCCTGAAAATATTTGTGCTTCTGTGCCTTGTTATATTATTTATTCTGCATCTCCCATCTCCCTCTCTCCCCATTGGTCTCAGGTCTGTGCCGTGCATTTGGTTTATCAAACGGGCTGGCCCTGCTCACTGTGCCAGATGACCATGGGCCATTGGCCTCTTGTAGGAATTCAGGCACATGCCTCCTAGGCCGTTTTCAATAAACAGTGAAGAGACCGGCTTCTGCAAGCGCCCTCATGGCAGCTAGGTGCATAGTCACCTGCTCTACATGTGCGAGAATATACACCAGGCCCACTGATAGTGGTCAGTCTTGAGGGTTGCAGGCGTGGCTTCTTTTTTTAGCAGCAGAGCCAAAGGTCGTGGGAGGAGCAGGTGAAGAGGGCTGTTGGGGTGGCACATTTCTTGGATGCAGAAGGGAAAGAATTGCTGTGCAGTGCCAGCAGTGACACTGCCTGTGGGTCTCTTGCTCTCTCCAGATAACACAGCCACAGTGCACACGCAGAGAATGGGCTTTAACCGCCAGGAGCAGGACGTTTACTTCCTTCCCATCATGGTGATGGACGGCGGGCTCCCAGCCCTGAGCAGCACAGGGACTCTGACAATTCGGGTGTGTGGCTGTGACAGCACAGGGGCCATCCAGTCCTGTAACAGCACTGCCTACGTTATGTCTGCCACGCTGAGCCCTGGGGCCCTCATTGCCCTCCTCGTCTGCATCCTCATCCTGGTTGGTGAGTGTCCCTTTAAACATCCTCTTTCTCTCATTGTACCATTCTCCCCTACATCATTTTCTCTCATTCTCTCTCCTACAAATCAGTGAATGCAGCTGTCTGTGAGGTGGAGCTAGGGTGACCAGATATCCTCATTGTATATCGGGACAGTCCACATATTTGGGGCTTCATCTTATATAGGCACCCATTACCCTCCACTGTACCCTGATTTTTCATATCTGCTATCTGGTCACCCTAGGTGGAGTGTCCCTGCTATTTGGCAACAGCCAACCAACAGCTTCGCACCTTTGCCACCTGATTCCTTGATGGTTTTCAGCAGAGTGGGAGAGACAATAAATTCACCTGTCCCACAGGGAGAAGCCTGATTGAACTGATTTCAGTAAACAGGGATGCCAGACAGGAACCTAGCAATGCCAAGAAGTGTCTGTGCCCAAAGCTCATTTGGTGCCAAGGTCCTAGACTGGCTGTCATCAGGGAACAGGCTGAGATCCCCCAGAATTAGGTTTACGGAAGTGTGCCAAGCTGCCTGCAGATGGATAGCTGGAATGGTCACTACATTATACATACAGGCAAAAGCTGGAAAGTTGTAGTGGGCTGTTTTGTAACACCCCTTGTGCTGGCGTCTTGAATAGTTCCTTATGGAGAGAAAGGACAATGTTTCTGTTGCAGTGTCCAAGTCCCAAGTTGTGTACAGTCTAACTGAAGACAAGCAGGTGTCCCAGGCACTCAGAGGAAGCCAGGGAAAGCAGCAGTGACAGGAGACTTGATGACACACCAAGATGTTGTGCAATGATAGGCTTTGCAGGGGCAGGTCAGCATTCTGATATAAATAATCCAGGAATATTGGTGTCTGTGATGTGAGTGGATGGAAACCCCTGGCTCTCCAATTGATATGAACAATTGATTGCTCCCCATGAACTAGGCTCCATGCCTGGGAGCATCCTTGGCTCCTGTGATATTTGCTCTGGCTGAGACCGATTCTGGGGGGCATCTGTATTACATCAGGCTGGAAGATCCCACCACACAGTACATGTCTGGGAACATTCCCATGCCTCAGCCCTTGTGTTAGCAGGCTCCTGGGACTGGAGGCCATGGGTCTATTTGCACATGGCAGGGAAGGGAGAAACTCCCAGATAGAGTGGTGCTCTTAGGACCCTGTGGTGTCCCTGCTGGCCAAGTGGCTGGCCCCTGAGCAGTGTCAGGTAATATACATGATCCAGGGTGTTGCTGGGTGAAGCCTCTATCTGTTTAGAAAACCCTTTTGACAGGGTGCAGTTTGCATTGGTTTCATCTTCCAACACAGTGCAGACACATTTGTGCTTGATTGCCCACAAACGTCTAAAGGGCACATAAGGCTTGAAAGGTGATGGGTGAATAGATGATAATCCAGGCTACATCTGCAGCTTGCTGCTCCCACTCTGCGCCGTCTGCTCCAGCATCACCCTCCACCCATTCTGCTGCTGCCATGCACTGCTTTCCCTTCTGTCCTTGTCTCCTCCAGAACCCATTTTTCCATCTCTCTGGCAATTTCCATTCTTGGGGACTATGCATTATGGAAAAATGTGACGGTCGCAGTTCTCTTGGACACAGAGTGGTTGTAACCACACCACAGAGACCAGCATTAGCTCCAGCCTGCGCTGTCCCCTGTAGAGACCCAGGCACAGCGACAGCAGAATGTAGTCATTAGGTGCCAGGCCCTCAGTTGGCGAACTGGCCAGTAATTCTAATTCACACCAGCCAAGAGGGCTACAGCTCTCAGCCTCCCTACCTGAAACCATGTCCTCCTGTCATGAGCTGCCCTTTTGGGCTTCATCTCCTTTGTCTTGCACACCAGCCCTGAATGCAAGGAAGTCCCTCCGCTGCCAGGGAGGGAACAGTTCATGTTCTCTGTCTGTCATCTCCCCTGGCCATGCTGCCCCACTAATGGCTGTTTCCCTCTCCAGTGCTGGTTCTCCTAATCCTCACTCTGAAGCGACACCACAAAAGCCACCTGACATCAGAAGAGGACGAGGACATGAGGGACAATGTAATCAAGTACAATGATGAGGGGGGTGGGGAGCAGGACACTGAGGCCTACGACATGTCTGCACTCCGCAGCCTCTATGACTTCAATGAACACAAGGGCAGTGATGGAGGGGGAGGGCTAGGGGATGGGGGTGTGAACAGTAACCTGGCCTCTGAGCTCCATGCCCTCCCACAATGGTTCCAGAACCCCGACCTGGACTTCTCCATGTTCAGAGACTACATCAGCAGGAAGGTAGAGCAGGCAGATGAGGATCCGTCTGTCCCACCGTACGACTCATTCCAAACCTATGCCTTTGAGGGCACAGACTCTCCCATCCCATCCTTGAGTTCCATCAACACCTGGTCCACCAACTCAGAACAGGACTTCTCCTACCTGAGCAGCTGGGGGCCGCGCTTCCGTCAGTTGGCGGCTCTCTATGCTGGCCATAAAGGAGAGGAGGAGTGTGAAGAATCCTAGCCATGATTAACCAAAACCCCACAATGAGACAAAGAACATTTTCTGGACTTCCGTGTCTTCGAGGGCTGCTGAGGAAGCACGCTCAGGTCAAACAATAAGAACAGTATGCCATCCAAATAGCAGAATCCCTCCACCACCCACCCTGACATGGAAGGAGAGGCATCAAGGGCCATGTTAGATGGGATGTGGTGGCTTTATGATGTGCTCTTTGTTAGCTGCCTCTTATTAGAGGCTCTGTAGCACATGCATGAGGAGGCTGAAGTGCCCAGAGGAGCCTTTGGTACCATCACAATCTCTTGAATACCAATCTCCATTAAAGCGCTACACCTTCATTTAAGAAAGAGCAAATCTAATTCAAGAAAATTTGGAGTGATTCCCCCCCACAAATTATCATTTAAATAGATCTGTTCAATGACCCCGGTTAAGGAGAGGAAGAGAAAAACAGGAGCCTTTTGTTGTCTAAATTGTTTTTGTCACTTGATTCAGAGCATTTGATGTGCTTTGATTTTTTAAGAGCTTTCCTTTCAGAGAGAAACAAGCTTTTAACTTTTGTTCCATTTGTCCCCCTTATATTCACTGAGATCTCTGAGTCTTTCTTCTCTCCTTGTACGTCTGTCCCTCTCGTTTTGGTGAGCTGGGGTTTATGTGCAGAATAGCAGCTGCTTACAGTCAGCGCAGCAGTTTACATTTGCTGAGGTTAGGAGGCCCCATGCTGCTTCTTAAGTTAGGTTCTTTAAAGAGGGATTTTTCACTAGGGTAAAACATTTTGCTTCCAAAATGGGCTTATGTTTCATCTCATGGTTTCTATTAGAATTTTCCTGTCAGTTTTGCCATTTATCACAGATATTTATGTTTACACCAACATCTCCCACTCCCAGGCCATTTTCTCCTCCTGCTTAATCCACTGTGAAGTCATTCTTTTGACGTTCTGGCATCTCTGTGATCCCCATGACAACAAACTGATGTCACTACTACAAGATTATGCCTATGTGGCTGGTCTCAGTGGACAGTGAAGATGCAATGTGAAGAAGGAAGCTCTGTGCCAATCTGAGAGTGACAGGAAGAGGAATGCAGGCATCCCCTGCAACAGGACACAGCTCATTTTGGGGAGGGAAGGTCTCAGCCAGCCCTTGGGCTTGTCTCAGACCCAGCTCTCACAGCACATGGCTTCAACATCACCTAGAGGGGAAGTCTTGGTGGCTGAGAAGGGAGCAAGCCTCTTTGGCCTGTCCAGTGCTCAACAGGAGAGCGGCTAATGCCAGCTGCATGTGCGGTTTTATGAGGTGACTGCTCTCTATAGCAGGGCCAGGCCTGACAACCCCAATGACTCATTGCACCTCAGCCACCGACTAGCTCTCAGCTTGTCACATGACTGCAGAGCTGGGGTAGAGATAACAGACCATGTGGAGGTGTCAAACACTATGTGCGATCAGCAAAGCCCAACCACGCAATATCCTTGCTCTGCCTCCCCCATTTATTTATTTGCAGATTTGCCATAGAGTGGAAGCCCCTTCAGATTTCTACAGAAACTGCTGGCAGAAAGAGTTTGTGCATAGAAGGGTGAGCAGGGGGTTTTTGGAAAAATTCCCCAAGAATTTGAGATACCAGCCAGAGGCAGCCTTAGGCAGTTGGGGACCCTAGGCAAAGGCCCTTTATGGGGCCCCCTGTAGGTCCCCAGTGCCAACCTCACTGGGGCCCTGGGCCCCCACTGCCACCCTAACCCCCCCCCACAGTCCCAACTGCCATGGAGGGAAGTGGGGGGCTGCAGCTGCAGCCTGGGAGTGGGGCCCCTGGAGCAGCCTGCTCTGAAGAGTTTGGGTCACTTCGCCCCTGGCCATCCCAGGCCTGAATAGAGGCTGCCTTGCCCCCCCCAGGCCTTGGATTGGGCCCATTCAGGCCTGGGGTGTCCGGGGGCAAAATGGCCTGAACTCTTTGAAGTGGGCCGCTCCAGGGGGCCCCACTCTTGGCAAGCCGCAGCTCTGCGCTGGCTACTCTCCCTCCTTCCCCTGGGAAGGCGCGGCCGGCTGAGGGTAGACGAAGAGCACTGCTCCGTCCCCTCTGCAGAGACGCTGGGCCTGCGGGTGGGAGCTGCAGCTTCTGGCCCTGGCAGTCCGCAGTCCCCCACTCTCCCACCACCCCACGAGCTGTAGGGTAAGTGAAGCAGGCAACCACTATGTGGCCCCTCTTACTGCTCGCGGCCCTAGGCAACCACCTGCTTCGCTTACCCCAAAAGCTGCCTCTGATACCAGCAGTCAGGGCCATAACTACAGTGGGGCCAACAGGGTTTTGCCCCAGGCGTCCCAGAGCAGTTCAATAGGGCCGCTTGTTTAAAAGGCATGTTTCGCAGCGCCGGCCCCAAACACTGCTAATGGCAAGGGGTGTGTTCTGACCAGAATGCGCCCTGGGTGAGAGATCACCATGTTACACCTCTGCCAGCAGTCACCTGACGGGGTGGTCCAAGAACTAGCAAAATGCATTAGCCAGTAACAGTGAGGTTAATTCAGAGCTGCTGGTAAAGATCAGTGCTGACTGGTGGTCCATCCATATGAGATCCATGTGGTTTCTGACAGGGGTCAGTGAGATGGGAAAGCAGGCACAGGCTGTCCTTGGGCCATTGTCCACGGAAAGGCATTTGAGGGTACATGCTGTGTATCCTAGAGCCTTTTTCAGCTGCTTGTCATTCACAGAGTAAATTCCCAACTGATGGGGTCCTGTTCAACAGGACGCCCAAGCAGCTTCTTGTGCAGCGCTGGCTCTAGCAACTTCTTGTTGCTGATGTGGAAAATCAATGGCATAATTGATACCTAACTGATAAAGGCCTGTCAGGCTTCTCGAAGGCTCACAGGCATTGAGTTTAGCTAAGCCCCAGTCGGTGTTTGTTCCCCATTGCTAATTCCTTTGCAAACATGTTTGAATATAACGGTAGCAAGTGCCCTTTATACTGTATTGTGTTGCCTTTGAGCTGCAGAGAGAGCCCCATGTTGTGACAGTTTACAAAAAGAACAGTCTCTGCCTGTTGTTCCCTTAACAATGCCTTGCTGCAGCCACCAGGCACAGTGCTGTTGAGCAGGTTTTGGAGAGACCTAAGCCTACCGGAGTTCAGTGGAGTTGCTGGGTCCCTGTCTGGCTGGAAAGGCTAGGAAACACCCCTGTCTCGATATTGGGGCTCTCAAGGCCTGAACACCACTGTGACTTTCCCCCACTGATTTTGGAGGAGCAGCCATTAAATGGTCTGTTTCTTTGACTAGGCAGGCAGTGAGGTAGGCTTTAATCTGAGTAGCTGCCACCCCACTCCCCTAAGCACTGCCTCTGAGCATGCTCAGTCATCACAGACAGTGTCACCAATCCCCCAGTAAAAGCATGGAGAAAGAGCTCTCTTTCCTCAGGGACTTTGTTGTGCTATCCCTTTGGGAAAATAAACCATTCTTCAGACTCCCTGCTGAACTGGCCTTTCCTCTGGGAAGAGCCTCATGCATGTGTAGCAGAGGATGCAGCGTAACAGGGTATGTATACCAAACTCACTTCCAATTGTTATGCATCACGGCCTGGCCACCCGCTCTTCCCCTCCCCACAGCATCACAAACTCCTCTGCGCTATTTTAATTCCATCTGTAAATACAATAGTCTGGAGCAGCCTGGCTCACATGCTGCCTGGGACAGAGGCAGCCTTTTGCTCTTGGGGGACCCCAGTGAAGGCCCATTGTGTGGGACCCCCCTATAGGCCCGTGGACCCCCCTCCTGTAGTCCCAGCGCTCCCATCACGAACCCAGCTCCTCCACCACCAGCTCTGGCCCTGGCTCCACCCGCTGCCAGCCCCAGCTCCTCCTGCTGCCTGCCAACTGAGGCAGATGCAGCTTTTGGGGTAGGTGAAGCAGACAACGGGGGGCTCCTTTCTGCTTGGGGCCCTAGGCGTGCACCTGCTTCACCTACCCCAGAAGCCGCCTCTGGTTTGGGATCAGGTTGCAGAGATGCTAAAGCAACACCAGTGGCTTTATTTTTTCACCACACCTTGCTCATGAGCACGCCTTTCAGGAAGAAGAAGATAGACTCTTTGGGTGTTTTATGGCGTCACCTTTTCCCCTCTGTCCAAACAAAATCAGGTTGATTTTTTTCTCATCCTTCTTATTTTTCACGGTCTTTTTAGGATTTGGAAATAAATTATTTCCTCATCACCTAGCCTGAGTCTTATTTACTTAAGTGACCTTTTGTTTCATTTTCTTTTACTGTATTTGTATGCACTCTTAGTAAGCGACAGCTCACCAAGGGGGAGGATTCCCACCACATGAGCTACAGACACACCAGGCCTGGGCCATCCTCCAGCAGGCTGCAGAATTGGTTTGCTCTCTAGAGCTTCCTGGGGACCAGACACTGCTTGCCTGGACACTTTGGTTTTTTATAAAAATGTTCATCAGAAAAAGCTGTTCCTAGAAAAAAGTCAAGTTTTCTGTCTTAATTTGAACAAATGGTGACGACAAAATTTGCCTGGCACAGGTACAGAAGGGACATGCTGAATGTGTGAAAAGTCCATGCTCACCCCCTTAATCTTGCAAAGGAATCCAGTTGTGCAGCATCCCAGTGGGATTTCACAGAGGTAGAGGGATTTTTGTAAGATGAGAACCAAACAAATGTACCCATATCTATGAAATGGTACTGCTGGACAGGTGTGTGCCTTGCAGACACATGCCCTATTCAGGGCATGCCAGCAGATAAGAGTCAGTGTTAATGATTTAAAGCACCTCAAATTTAATACAGGTCTTTGACCTCTCCCTCTTTAGCAATGAACTCAGAAATAGATTGAAATGCAGCACTGTGGCAGAGCATTTAAAATAACGGCACCAGGAATGCAAGAGAGAGGGTCTTTGCAGCCATTTTCCCTCTCCCATGAGGTATGTACTATTTGCTGTCCCTTATCACCCCTGGAACAAGTGCCATCACACGCACCAGGTGTAAAATGGACATTGACATGCTGATGAGGCATCTTTGCTTTTTCCAGCTTCTGCTCTTTTTTAATCAGTTTTAATGATACACGAATCCATTTTTGGGGCATCTGGTGAGCGCTGGCATATGCACTTAGACCAAGCAGTCACAGAAAGATGCACAAGCCTCACCTTGAATGGCCTACAGGCTAGTTGAGACACAGCAAAAACCCTTGGGATGTCACCAGAGGCATGCCTGAGTCACAGCTGGAGCCCAGTAGACAGATGTGTTTGTAAAAAGAATTAGAAGACAGGAGAGGGTTTGAGGCATGGGAAGGGGAAGAGAGTTCTGGATGGAATTTGCTGGATGGATGCAAGCGGCTGAACTCCTGAGTTCCTAGGTCACAGCAGGATTATTATTATTCTCTTTCCCTTGTGCAGAACTGACATCCTTCAGAACTACTTGAGGCTTGGATAGTCAGAGGTGTCTACTGCAGTACAGGCTTTCATTGACTCTCCCTGCCCCATCAGGCCGGACTAGTCTACTGCACGCACCAGGCCAAAAGAACGCTCGTGTCACTGCACTGGAGCTAGTGGAGTTGTTGTCACTATGAACGTGGCACGGTATGTTTGTATTCCTAACCCTTGGTTCTACCTGCTCACACAGAGAATGGAGCCCACCTTGAAAACGATTGACCCTATTTCAGTGCTTGCACAGGGGTGTTAGTCTGTGCCCCTGTGTACTGGTAAACAACCAGCAAGAGCACTGCTTAGTGCTCAGTCAGCTGTGGCAGGTTGTCTCTCTGTGGCAAATAGACTATATAGCCCTGTTCTTAAGCACTCCCTCACCCAGGTTCCTAGTTCTTCCTTTTGCACAGGGACTTGGAATCTGGGCCCTTGACAGATCAGGGTCTCCTCCACTGCATTCTCCACAAAGGCGAAGGCCTCTGTTGTGCCACATGTTCTTTGAAGGGTAGGGGTCCAGGCCCACCCTCGCTGCTGGATTGCAGTCCAGGGCACAATGGGATGTGAAGTAGCTGCCCCCTCCCCCATTTCCTACCCAAGTTTCCTTTTTCCCTGCAGAGTAAATAAAAAAATCATAAGTCAAGGCTCTAATCTGCACAGTCGGTTGACTGCCTCTCTTTTGTAGGTTTGCTCAGGTCTAAATGTCAGGTCAGGTCTCAGATTAATGAGCTCCTGGGCAGCCCTTCCTTTCTCACCCGAAACTCAGAGCAACCCTCTGCTCTCTTCCATTTCCAGCTTCTGCAGGCTTTGCAGATGCGGCTGGTCTGGTCTGCCTGGCTCCAGGGCCGTTTCCTAAACCCTTGTTCTCCAGTGTGAGCTTTGTACACTTCAGAGCCATAATGCCAGTTTTTGACATTAGTGGCACTTGGAGCAAGCACCGCAAAAGCTGCCCTTTCATAGAGCAGCTCTACTGAGCTGTTCTGAGCCGCCTGGGGCTTTGCCATGTTGGCCCCACCGTAGTTACAGCTCTGGTACACCTGTTGCAACACTGGGGTGTCAAAGATATACTATATTTATTTATTGGCTGGAGCAAAACTGTCCAGGTGCCTTTTTAAGTACTGAAATGGTGCAGATACATGATTTTTTCATCATGGTTCAGGGTATATCCAACACCAGTGCTTCTATTAGCACCACGGCTCAGGAAGTGAGTAGCAAGTGGGTGGAAGAGGAGCATGACCTGTTTGCACTAGGTTCACGAAATTACTCCAAAGAGAGCGCTTGCCTGCAGCGAGAAGATGCAACAGTCAGAGCTTCCATAGTCTGATGCAACATACAGCTAGACAGCACAGAGTGATCAGAGCAGATTACTTCAGTTCTGTGGTGACATCTGTGTAGCTCACCAGTTAATGTGGGTAGAAATTAACCCACCCCCTAAAAATGACTCCCTTTGGAAGACACTGTAGGTGCAAACCTATCTCCAAGCAGTTCCAACTAATCTTTTCAGACTGGGTCTGAACCAGAGATGGACCAAGTAGGAAACACAAGTGCACGCAAGTGTGATGGCTGTTAAAGAAATAGGAATCCAAAGGGGAAAGATGCAGGATGCCCTGGTGGTTAAGGCTGAGAGCAGGGCTCAATTCATGGTCACTGACTTGCTATGTGACCTTGTTCAATCACTGCATCTCAGTGGATTGCAGCACTTGTCCCTACTGTGGGGTGCAAAGAGTCTGCTTCTGTCTTTTTCATTAGTGATCTCTGTGACAAGCACTTGCTCGGCTGTGCCTGCAGCACATGGCATGATGGGGCCATGCAGCACACAACACAATGAGGGCCTGACCTTGGCTGGAGCATTTAGATGCAGTTGTCATATAAAAATAATGAGGTGGTGAGAAATATATTGTTGCTTCCATAGTGACCAGTGCATGAGTCCAGTGAGAACTTAGGCACTTTCTTTGAGACAGCCTCAAACAAACCAAGTTCTAAAGGGGCAGCTGTGTTAGTCTAGTTCAGTAAAGCAAGCGAAGAGCCCTGTGGCTTATAAAGACTAACAAATTTTTTTATCGCATGAGCTTTCATTGAAGAAAATGCCACTTCATGTAAAGCTTTGATGATGGGGGAGCTTACAGAGTGGGAGGAAATAAATGCAGGGAAGTGTAACTCATGGGGACAGATCACACTGTATACTTGCCTGCATTTATTTCCTCCCATTCAATAAGTTCCCCCATCTTCAAAGGGTCTGACAAAGTGGGATTTTCTTCCATGAAAGCTCATGCTGTAAATAAATGTTAGTCTTTAAGTGCCCCAGGATTCCTTGTTTGTTTTACTGAAATAAACCATAGACCTTTGTCTTTAGCTAGTCAATCCCCCCAGTGCAAGCACAACTGAATCACAGGGAGGTAACAGCTTGCTCTGGTGCCACAAAAGATGTCTTTCTTGCATGAGCTTTCATGGGAGAAAATCCCACTTCGTCAAATGCTTCGAAGATGGGTGAACTTCCTTGCTTTTTTTTGCTGGACCAGACTAACACGCTGACCCTTTAGAAATTGACAAAGACATAGCTTTCTCTTCAGTGCAAGCAGTTCTGGCCTGACTCCAGCCAAGAGCACAGCCTCTACCAGGCGTAGAGCACTGTAGAGAGACCCATTGCTTCAAAGCAAGGTCTGGAACTGTAGTAGGTTGATTCCTTACCATTCCAGCATGATCTTTTTCCAGATAACACCTTGCCTGCCAAGTGTCATGTGCAATCCAGGCCGTGCATTCTCTGGAATTTGGCTTGACCAAAAAACTACATCCAGGCCCTGTCACAATCAATCCACTGAGTCCTTGCTTTGAAACAACCTCTGGTTGGCACCCATTCATGTGTTGCTTTTACCTGTCAGTCATTCGCCACCATCTTGGTCCAAAGATCATTCAATTGCTGAAGGATCTTTACACTGTGATCTTTAATGACAGCAGATAGTACAGCACTGTAGCCAGAGAAAGGATTCCCAGTGCTAGTAATGGGGTACGTGCACCTCGCTCAGATGAGGAGCTAATATGGCCCCAGTGGCTGTACCCTAGTTTGCACTGTAAGTTATGGCGACTCTCTGTCCATTGGTCCATGCAGTGCTGGGAACGGCATGACTGCAGCATATTTGACTCTCAGCGGCACAATTCTGAACTTGGCGGCCAATTGCCGCTGCTTGTGCAGAGCTGTTGCTGTGTGCTCCATGTTGTGGTGTCACCTTTGGTTAACTACAGGTCTTAGTGAGAAGAGATCTCATGTTCCAGGTGCAGAAGGCCCAGAATCAGCTGAAGTTTCCTAGACAGAAACAGGCCCAGGCCCAGAAACATGCAGAGGATTTTGCTTTTTGACATTGTGTCTGAATAAGCAGACCCCAGACCATCCAGTTTGCAGCAAAAAGCCAGGTGCTCCACTAGAAAAAGGAGATGCTGTGATTTCAACAGCACATCCAAGAACTCTTATGCCAGCCTGTCCCCCACAATACAGTCCAGACCTTGAGGAGTGGTTTCTACATTGATTTCTTCTCATCTTTTTATTGTACGTTCTTGCTTGGACAGTTCAGCAGCAGCAAGTCTGTGGGGGCAGAGTCTTACAGCATTCAGTTCTTCAGATTTGAGAGCAGCCTCATTTTCTTCACATCTGACTCTGTTGTTTGGGGTTTTTGTAGACAACGGCAGAGCTGTATACCTCACCAGGGCTCAAACCTGAGTGCGCCTCCTGTGTCCACGCATGCATGTGTGCATGCGCAAAAAGAGCAGGACATTATATGTGTGCACACATGCAGAGTGGAGTATTGTATGTGTAGATGTGTGCATGTGCAGGGCAATGTTCCCTCTAAGCTGGGTGCAGTATCTCAGATGCCCACACAGTGCAGCCAGGCTGGGGAATTTTAAAATCCCCTCCACCTCCCTGATCATGCTCAAGTGCGTGCTCAGGGAGGGAGTAGCCTAACCAGGGAGTGACTCAGATGCTGCTGCAGCTCCAGCCAAGTAAGGGGAAGGGGCCCTGGGGGTCGGGGAGCCAGAGGGGAAGGCACATGGGGGATCAGGGAGCTGGTGGGCAGGTGGGTCAGGAAAAGCAGGGGCTGGATCTGAGCCAGGCTGCCAGCAGGAGGAGCCCAATCCAGCTCCAGGATCAGACCCGAGGCCCACCCTCTTTTCAGGGCAGCAACGCCCCCTGCCCAGAAGTCACCTACTACAGGACACACCCAACAAAGAAAACAACAACACCACTGACCATCACCTATAGTCCCCAGCTAAAATCTCTGCAATGCATCATTAAAAATCTACATTCTACAGCCTCTCCTAGAGCATGATCCCTCGCTCTCTCAAGCCTTGGGAGGCACACCAGTCCATGCTTACAGACATCCCCCAGCCTGAAGCAAATACGCACCAGCAACTGAACACCATACAACAAGAATACTAACCCAGGAACCTTTGCCTGTAACAAATCCCTTTGCCAGCTCTGCTCACACATTGAATCCAGTGACACCATCACTGGTCCTAACCACATCAGCCACTCCATCAGGAATTCATTCACCTGCACATCTACTAGTGTTGTATATGCCATCACGTGCCAGCAATGCCCATAAGCCATGTATATTGGCCACACTGGACTGTCCATACGCACAAGAATAAATGGACGTAAATCAGACATCAAAAATGGCAACATTTACAAACCAGTAAGAGAGCACTTCAGTCTCCATGGACACTCTGTAGCAGACTTGAAAGTCACCATACTTCAGCAAAAAGAACTTCAAAAACAGAATTCAGCATGAAACTGTGGAGCTGGAACTTGTATGCAAACTTGACACAGTCAGACTGGCTCTGAATAGGGGCTTGGAATGCTGGACCCCAGGAAAAGATGCTCTTGAAGATTTCCACTGAGATTTCGACAATATCCATTCCACCATCAACCCTAGCTTGGAACACACCACACAGAAGATCCACTTTCTGGACAGTACAGTTTAACTTGGTGATGGACATGTAAACACCACGAAATACTGTAAACCTACAGACCACTATACGTATCTTCATCCCTTGAGCTTCCACTCAGGATATACTACTCCATCCATGGTCTACACCCAAGCCCTGAGATATAACCACATTTGCTCCAATCCCTCAGACAGAGACACACACCTTCAGGATCTCTATCAAGCATTCTTAAAAGTACAATACCCACCTGGTGAACTGAAGAAACAGATTGACAGAGCCAGATGGGAGCCAGAGGTCAACTTCGACAGGAGAAGCCCAAGAAAGAAAACAACAGAACATCTCTGGTCAGCATTTATAACCTCCAACTCAAACCTCTACAGCATATCATTAAGGACCTACAGTCTATTTTTCAAGACAATCCCTCAGTCTCTCAGGTCTTGGAAGGCAAATCACTGCATGCCTACAGACAGCCTTCCCAACCTTAAACAGATACTCACCAGCAACTATAGCTCTAACAACAGAAACATTAAAACAGGCACATTTCCCTACAACAAACCATGTTGTCAGGTTTGTCCACATATCTGCACAAAAGACACCATCATAGGACCTCCCAATAATCAAGCCAGCTACTCCATATGGGCTCATTCAGCTGCTTATCCACCAATGTGATTTATGCTATCATGTGCCAGAAATGTCACCCCACCCCGGCCTTATACATTGGCCAAACAGGGCAGGCTCTACGCAAAAAATATAAATGGAAACAAATCTGAGATTAGAAATAATAGCATTCAAAAACCAACAGGGAAACACTTCAATCTCCCTGCTCACTCCATAAGGGATCTCTTAATAGCCGTACTCAGGCAAACAGACAACAAATCAGAGCTTTAAAGAGAAACTGTAGAATTGGAATTCATATTCAAATTTGACACCATAACTTAGGGCTGAATAGAGACTATGGGGTTTTCTTCCCATTACAACTGATAATTTTGCCCCCCCCCCCCCGCAAAACCTCCCTGCTTATTGCTGTTCTCCGCTGTTTGAATCTAAACAGCTGCTTTGATTTGCTTTAAGAGTCTGACCTGATTCTGTGACTTATACTTCCCTACATTTATTTTGCTCCCACTCTGGAAGTTCCCCATCTTCAAATATCTGGCGAAGTGGGATTTTCTCCATGAAAGCTCATGCAGTAAATAAATTTGTTAGTCTTTAAAAGTGCCAGAGAACTCCTTATTTGTTTTTCTCATCACAAAAAGTAACTGTCCCTGTATGCAGATTGCTACCTTCTAATCAACCGCTGTGAATGGGCCTCATCTACGCTAAGTGAGCTGACTTTGTTAGCACTGGCCCTCCCCACTGTAATGTTTCTCACCCTTGGAAGTGTATACTGTATATACCTCGTAACTGTAGTTTCCATTTCATGCATCTGACAAAGCGGGATGCAGCCCACAAAAGCTTATGCCTGAAGAAATTTGTTAGTATTTTAGGTGCCACAGGACTTTAGTTGGTTTTGCTACATACAGATTAATACGGCTATGGCTCTAGAACTTCAAATCCATTCATCATCTTGGTGACTACCTCATTCATAGCAAGCAGTGCCAGGACTGGCAGTCAGTTTGCTGCCTGGGAGAGCAGGCACTGGTCTGGGATAGTCTTTGCAATGCTTGCATGTCAGTCCCTTCCCACTCAGTCTCTGCTCCATGAGTGCATTTCTCTTTCAGTGGCCCTGCTGAGAGCCTTGTGGCAAACAGGGATCTGAGGAGCCTCAGCAGTATGTCAAAGGAAGGAACCGTTGGGAAGGCAGGTGTCTGTGGTTCATCCTTGCCTGCTGCACATGCTGTGCAAAAACATTACTGCACAAGGAGTGAGTCATCAGTCTTATTGCCAGAGCCATCCTCCTCTTCTTTCTGAATTTGGGAGATTTAACCCCAAATATACCAAGGGTTCTCCAGATACCGCCTGAAGAGAAGCACAGAGAACAGTCGTAGTTGAAGAACCAAGTGTCCACTGGTTCTTGTCTGCTGCCCAGAGGCTGTGATGATGGCTGTAATAGGAATTCAGAGGCAAAGAGGCTAGACAGAGGCAAACGAAGTTCCCAGGATTGCAGGGGAGTTAGATGAACAGTATTCCAGTGCATGCATCACTATTCAGCTATTTAGCTCATTGCTGTTGAGGAGCTTTTGGAGCAACCTGAGCTGAAAAGAAACTACCACAGAGAGCGAATTCCAACAGCTGGCTTAACTTCGGGGACCCGCCACTCTTGCAGAGAGACTGAGCAGTTTAGGCAGCCATTCTGCTGGTTCACCTCTCCTGTAGTGGGAGAGGAATAAGGAATTCTGTCTGGAGTGTCCTCAGTCAGCTGCCCTAAAAGGCTTCACCCTGCCCACGGGGAGCCGCTCTTTAGAGTTGAGAGTATATATGACTGTCCAGGAACCTTTGCAGGAAAGGCGAGAGTGCCAGCAGTGCTATTACTGTTTGATGAAATGTCTCCAGAGTCCAAGGTGGTCAGGGTTAAGCATCTGTTGCAGGTATGTAACCATATGCTGCTGGCAAAGATGGTGTGCAGAGCTGGGACTGTTCCATCACCCTGTGACATACAGAGGAGACAAGTTCAGCTTCTGCACACAGCAGCTGAGCCAAGTGAGGCCAGGGAAGGGGAAGAAGCAACACTCACAGGTGCAGACAGCAAGTCAGGGACAGAGGTCATTGCTCCTGACTCCCTGTTGGCCTCAACTACTGGACCACACTATGTGGCAAACAGCGTCTCCATGTTCTCACCAGTTGCTCCCTGGCGGTTGGTAGTCAGATATCAAGCTGCTGTTCTCCGGCATTTGCCATTAGTCACTACCCAGAACAAGTGGTTTGTGGCACAGGAATTGTTAATTACTCAGGCTTTATTTTTAATTTGCCCAATATCAGTGCTGTGGCAGAGCTGTGCCGGCAAGCTCCACTTCATCCAGATGTTCATTTCAGGGAGAAGACACCAAGCCATTGCTCAGGAATACACATCCCCTTTAACCATGGTAACTTGCAGAAGTTCTAATCTTGCTTCTGCCTGGCGAAGCATGCATCCCTAACAGAGAACAATCCACCCTAGCTTATCCCCAATGGAATCAGCAAATCACAGCTTCAGGTCTGGTCAGGAGTCACTCACTTCTGACTACTGAAATCCCTTCAGACTGCACACAAATTAGGCATTGAATGTATTCATTACAGCCACCGTGACCATGACACGCCATCATTATTCCAAAATAATTGTCTGAAAGGCTCAGTTAGCTATGCAGGCTTCACTTTGGTGCAGAAAGGTGACAAAAAAGCCCCCAACAACCCCACAACCAGGAAGTACAATCAATGCTTGTAATCCTTTTAATACAGCAGGTACTTGCTGGCAGCTGCCAACATCTTTAAAAAGCTCTGATTTCCCTGGAGAGAGCCCTTATCAGCTACGACTGCATGTCATTTTGGCTGTTTGTCAATCTATCAGACTTCAGTGCCACTGACATTAAGAAGCCAGGCGTTAAGATTATCACAGTTAGCCGTAATATAGCACAGATTGTGTTGACATTTGGAATATATTCCACCTCAGGAGCCATTTGACTTCTCCCCAAAGAAAAAAAATGCTTTGAAATATTTCAGCAAGAAAACAGTTTCGGTCTTCAGGAAGCCATGGGGATGTGCCACCCTCTGCCACTGCCCCATGCATAACAGCGCAGTGGGAGGTGAGTGGCCAGACTGGCTATGGTGACACCATGTGGGATGGGACACGCTAACTACTGGCACAAAGCTCACAGAATACAGGGAAGGAACTGTCTGGAGGGAGACTGACCAGAGAGTATTTTGACACTGGATTTATGCAGTGCACTTCGAAACAGGGTCATCCTCCATGCACAGCGCAGACAGAGGAGCCCAGTAAATACGGCCCCCAGCCTCCCTGCATGGTGATGAAAGTGAGTGACGTGCTGTCCAGCATGAGAGCTCCAGAGCAACTGGATCTCAAGGCATCGTTGGCCAAGGCAGTGGATGTGATGTGTGCTGCTATGTGCCCACAGTGCCTAGTGGAGCTGTGCCCATCTGTGGGTTCATTAGGAAACCTGCAGGCCCATGTGCTAGAACTTCATTGTCCAACTGAACTTGGTGTGTAAATTCAGTCACCTGTGAATGCAGCTCCTAATCCCCCAAAAGGCAAGTGCAAATTTCTAGGTGTTGGGTGGAGGCCACATACTGAATGTGTTGCCCTTCAAGTTAATCACAAGGCTTTCTTCTAAGTCTGGAGAGAAACTTACTGTAGCCTCATCTTTTCAGTGCAGTCAAATCACGTGCCCTGGAGAGTAGTGCTGTGCACTCCCCACCAGGCCAGGAAACTGTACTCCAGGGGCAGGGGCAGGGGAGGAGGGACACTGATTCTACAAGAATTAGTCATGGCTTTAGTCCCTTTTTCTGGACTCTTATCAGCAGTAGAGCTCCCACCAGGAGAAATGGCTATATACAGAAAGATCCAGGCCAGGCTGTGCTTAGAAGGGGGATCCTGCTTAGAGCGCATGGAAGGCAATGATGGTAACTGACCTGAAATGAATGGATTAATCTCTTTAAAGAACTGTGAAACCATTTTCAAAAAAAAAAGTTAATCTAGTCTCAGTGGCGCAAGTGCTTTTCCCCATCTCCAATCAATATGTGGTTGCTTACTTTTCATGTGTGATTCACAGTAATTGCAAAAGAGCATTTTCTGAAGAAAATGACATTCTAGAAACGGAGATATTAAAAGACAAATGAGGATCAATTAGCTTTAAATCCCAGAGCAGAGAGCACTGTCAAATGTACAGGTGAGATGGAGACATTTCAGGAGTCTGGGGCTCTGGATAGTGGATTCTCCTCAAAGTGGCAGGCAATACCAACGCTAAGACTGACATGATGCCATGTCCTCCCTGTTCATTCAAAGGCCTGTGCTGCCTCCAGATGGAGCTGGAAGGGGAGATACGTTCTGCTGACCCTTTGCCAGCAGAAGCTAGAAGGAAGATGAATCAGAAACTTATAAGGTTAGAAAGAGGAATAAAGTGGAGATCGCACATATGGTTCCTATAGTTACAGCATTGAACCTTGCTCTGATCCACAGGCCGCGAAGAACCAGCACGTTGTAGAGTCTGCTGCAGGCTGCCCAGGGAGAATAAAGACGCTGTCAGGCAGGGGAGGGAAGAAAGTCTTTCTTCTCTGGTACCTGGGAAGGTGCTGCGGCTTGAGGCACTGGCCTCCCCAGGCGAAGCAGGAAGGGCTCTCTCTGTCAGCATCATCAGTGGGAATGGATTGGAGCTCTCTTCCCTTTACAGCACCCAACAGGGAGCTGGGCCCTGCCACTGCTGGGAGCACTGAGCTCTGTTCTGCACCCTGCACTCAGAGGGATAGCACTTACCTGAGTGAAATTCTTTGTGTGTAGGAGCCAGGACAAGGCTTACGCTTCATGTAACCCCACATACACAACGAGGGCTTGAATGTCACCCATGAGCATTTGCTTTTGCGTCATCCCATTGATGCCAAGGTTTGCCAATGGGGCACTAACGGATGCCCAGGTCCCTCAGAAGAAAGCCAAGGCAGCGTGTGTGAGCGCTGGGCCGCACTGCAGGAGGACTCCCAGCACATTAGAGCAGGCAGTAAAGCAGGAAGCCCACTGGTTTGCTCCGGGGCCACAAGCAGGGCTGGCCAGGTCACAGGCTGGTGCAGAGCCTCCTAGCTCAGTGCATGGCAGGGCAAGACTGAGTGCACTTGGGCTGCTCAGCCCACTTGCAGAAGGATAAATACGAAGTTTCTGGACTTTGTCCTGGATCACTAACAGTACTGCTGGAGCCCAGGCATCAGGGGCCATTGAAAGGTAGGCATGAAGCGGTGGATGGACAAACCGGATTGGACAGCCATCCCTCCTCACTGCCCCAGGTGAGGCTGATCTGGCTTGGAGCTGCTGCTCCCACACTGAGTCTGCTCTGCAGGGGGGCCGAGAGGACAGCAAGTCCCCTGTCAGGGAGCCCATTGCTTTTCCGTCATCCTCTGTTAAACCAGAACGTAATTTTCCAGGATGTCATTCTAATTCTTGTGGGAAAGCTTATTACTTGTGATTTACCCATAAAAAAGCCTGATGACATACGACTGGATGTCAGTGGGTTTGCCTATCAATCTGTCACAATGGGACTGCAAGCAGGCAGGCGGGCGCTCTGCAGGGCAGGGGGAGCATGGTGAAGGATGGGGTTGAGGAGGTGAATGCGCAGCCGTGATTGACACAGTTTTAACCAGCCATAAAGCCTCTGACACATTCCTTTTGGCTCAGTGCAGATCGGCACTGCTGAACTCCAGTGCAAATGTCATTAGAACACATTCTACCCATGGCCCTATAAATAAGGAAAGCAACAGAGCTGTGCACTTTGCACTCTTCTCCAGAGCTGGCTGACGGAGGTGAACCTTCCTGTCCTGTCTCAGGCAGCCCAGTGCTGTGCCATAGGCTGACAGCTTGCATATTTCTCTGCCACATCCTGCAGCCTCAGGCCAGAGCATTCCCAGTCCCCTTCTAAGGCCCAGTACGGGGATATGAGACAGGTTTCTCCAAGTGATGCAGGGGTAGTCCTAGAGTAGGGGTTCTCAAACTCAAATCACCACGAGGGCCGCATGAGGGAAGAGTACATTAGCCCGAGGGCTGCACCCCTGAAACCTCTTCATACTACGATACTGCAAGCAGCGGTAACAATAGTGTTGTGGGCTGCAGGAAATAGCTTTAGGGGCCACATGCAGCCCATGGTCTGTGTGTTCACAACCAGGTCCTAGGGCCTGACCTGTGAGAGCAGCCAGACGGGTAATGACAGTGCTTGGCTTATGCCAGACACTGCTTGGCCCTTACCCCTGTGCCCAAGGGCACAGAGCCAGCCACTGTGGGAGCACCTGCCTTGCCAGTAGGACAGGAGAGCATAACCTGACACAACAGGGACAGGTCAGTGAGGGCACAGCAGCATCACAGCTCTGCACCTCCCCACCCACTCCCATCCCTGGGCCTGCTCTCTGATCTCGTCCAGCGGCTGGGCAGTGCCCAGCACCAGCCAGCATGTGAGATGGAATGCTGATGTGAGCCCAGCACGTAAAGTGCCTAAGAGCTGAATGTGCCTACCCGTGTCTCCAGAACAAGGCGCTGCCTCCCATGTTCTGTGCCCCATCCCAAAGTGGGTATGTCTGTCCCAGAGCCCCCTGCTGTCAGAGGCAAGGATTGTGACGCTTCCACACACTATCTCTCTGAAGGTTTATTGGAGCTTGGGTGTCGCTTCCTCTGCCATGCAGTGCAGGGACTATTCAGCAGTGGCTACTGAGGGAGGGCCTTCTCTGGGCAATTAGTCTAGGGAGAGGACCAAGTAGGACTGTGCTGGCACCCCACCACCCACATGCCCTCGGGCACTCAGCTGTGGACCCCAAAGGGCCTTGTGACAGAGTGCTGGGGGGGTAAGAGCCGAGTCTGCCCCTGCCTGGAGCCCTAATGAAGGTGAAATGGGGTCCAGCCAGGGATTTCTCTAGCAGCCCCCCTACACTCTCCCACACCCCCTTGAATTTCCAAACAACCCCCAGTTGTCAGCTAGTAACAGTGTTATACCAAATGAGTGAGCACCCCCTATGCCCCCCCCCGACCCCAGTTTCAAGTCCTGGGCAGAATACTGGGCCCAGCTGAGGGAGCCTGCAGTGACTGGGCTAATGGGAAAGCAGCTGCAGAGCTCATTAGCTGGGCAGCGCGAGGTACCCAGGACATGGAGGGAGGAGGGAGCCAGCCTATCTAGAGAAGAAGCCGCAGGAGGAGGGGGAGCTTGCTATACATTTCTGGCTGAGACAGTGAGGCCCCGAAGGCCGTAGCTGGACTAGCTTATGTGGTTGTTGGTGGCACTCTGAAATAAAGAGCAGTGGTGAGCATCCAGGGGTATTTGGAGTAGCAGGGAGGGGCCCTGTGCAAATCTGCTTCAGACCTGCATCCCCCAGCTCTGCTGCAGCACTGGGTAGGGGCACAGGAAGTTGGGGCAGGGAGCTTTAAGCTGTAACTTAGGATTCCAGAGATCTGGGTCCAATTATCAGCCTAGCTGCCATGCCATGGAGTCAGTTCTTTCTCCTTGGGCTTACGGGTCTGTCTGCAGTCACACCATGAGCTCTGTGGCCTGGCCCAGCCCTGCCCTGACTCGGGCTCTCGCAGGAGAGTGGGCTCTAAGACTGTGGGAAGAGGGAAGGGGGGCGCCGTCCATGGGTGCCAGCCTGTGTTTACACTGCAGTTTTCTAGCACTCAAGGTACCTGAGCCCTGCAAGCCTGCATCAGCTGGCCCAGGCTTTCTGTGCAGACTAGACACCTCCTTGCTCCTTAGCTGTAATGGGCAGTGCTGGTGGCCTGCCTCCAGGGAGCCGGGAGAAGGAACTGCCCCATAACAGCCCCACCTGTGGCCTTGGCCCCATAGAGTGGTGGTGGTGGGCTTGTTCTAGCCTTCTCAAAATGGCCATGCAGGCTCTGCCGGGCTGGAGCTCAGTGTTTAAAGCTGGGGCTGGGCTCAGCTCTCATAGGCAGCATGGAGACAGCCTGTGGGGTTGATGGTAAATGAAGCTTCTCCTCTTGACCACGCTGGGGCTTCATGGAACAGGCCACTCCTCAGTTAGTACGTGGTGCCCACTGCTGGAGGCACTTTGTCATGGCCACCTTGCGTGTCGCCTGGCTGAGCCTATTACAGGTGCCAGGTAGCAGCTTCTGCCAGGCTGTCAGTTTGCAGAATGATTCCCAGCAATGCCAGGAGGCCGTTGGTATTTGTTCCTCGGGTCCCTGCTGGGAGGATGATTGTGGCTGCTGCAGGATGTTGGCTTTGCCTGGGTCTTTTATGAGGCTGCAGGTTGTTTGGAGGCTGCTGGGTGGGAGAATGAGGCAGGAAGCCAATGGGAGGCTGAGTAGTGGTGGTTGCTGTCCCCACCCACCCCTGGCTGAGCTCCTTCTGCCCTTGCTTGGCCCCAAGGCCATTTTGTCTGTCAGTCATGGAGATTCAGCCACAGCTTTGGCCTGGCTGTGGAGGTAGGGCTACAATGCTCTGGGATCTGTGACACGCAGTCCATCTATCCAAGTTCCAAAGGGGCAGCCGTGTTAGTCTAGTAAAGCAAAAAAAACCAAGGAGTTTTGTGGCACTTAAAGACTAACAGATTTATTTATCGCATAAATAAATCTGTTAGTCTTTAAGTGCCACAAGACTCATTGCTTTTTTTTTTTTTTTTTTTTTTACAGTTTATCTATGTGTGTCCTGACTGCCCTGTCCCTTTCCATTTTGACCCCTTCTACCCCAGCTGCCCTGCAGATGTCACCACTTTGAGCCCACACTGTGCCACATGCTGTAGAGATTTGACTGTACTGGAGGGATTCCCAGGTGAAGCACCCATCCAGATTCTGTGCTTGTGTCTTCGAATGCTGAGCTGCACTTGCCAATTTCCTCTGAAATTCCCAGGTTAGTCATTTCTGAACCCACGTGCCCACCTACAGCACAGCGCATGTCTGGAGCCTGGCACACCTGCAGGTAAGCTGACATGCCAGCTTTCTTCAGAGCCCCATGCCAAGTCATGTCATTCCTCCGTGGATAAACTGGTACTGTCTTCCTCATGACTCCAGGGGCAGTGGGAGGTCTTTAACATGTGCTGGGTGTTGGGAAGTTGTTCTGTGTTTCCTGCCCTGTCCTGAATTTTTGGAGGGGTGCTAAATCTCCATTGTGACGTCAGTTAATTGGAGCTGTTTTCTTGCTGCACTGCACAATTCCCACCCGAGTGGTATGTGCGTGCACAATGTGCACTCCTTCACAGATCATAATTGTGTATTAAATTGAAGCTGTCAGGCTGTTTCATGAACTCGCAGTAACACAGTTGGGACCATTGTGATGTCTTCCTAATTTAAACTCTTGTTGTCTTTCAACCACATGCTAATTAGAACTAATGGGGAGATCATCTCTCTGCTGCCAGCTTCTGTGTGTGTGTTTTTCTGTGGCCCCATCACACCTTTGCAGTAGCTTTTCTTCCACTCTGTTTGCTTTGTAACTGACCCCATGGCCCCGTGTTAATCACAGCAGGGGCACTTAGTGCCAAAAGAGATGGAGCTGCATGAAGGGCATGCCCCACAGAAAGCTGGTCTAGGCCCAAGACTGAAAGTGGAATTAGAAAGTCTCACCCTGCATTCTCATTCTTCTCAGACTTGCAAAGAATTCCTTTATGATAGACTCAGTGCAATCTCCAGCCAGAGGAGGCAGCGTCTCCTCTCCTTGCTCAGGCACAGCCACCACGATCTTTTGTGTCAAGGCTGCCAGGTGCTGCAGAGAGGGAGAGCAGGGCCAGTGCAGGTAGAAGGTAAGGGATGGTGGGAGGAAGGGGGCTCATTAGTTCTGGGTTATGCATGGCCCAAGCTCACAGCAGGGGGTTGCAGGGAGGCAGAGGGGGGTTGTAGCCTAGGTCTGCATCCCTGGCTAGGACCAAACCCTCCCACTGGGAGCGGCTTCCCTGAATCTCTATTGTCCTTCAGAGCCTGCCCTAAAATGCCCCTTGATGTAGACAGACAACCTGCAGAGCACTACACAGGGACTAGACAGTGGGCAGGGGGTGTAGGGGAGGGGCCAGTCAAGCTCATCCCACTGTGCCCTGCTGCTCCTTCCACCTGGAATCTCTTGGATTGTGAAGTCATGGGGACAGTGTGTTCTGTCTCTGTACAGCGCCTGACACGGCTGGGGCCTGCTGTTACACACCCAATAGTGGCCAGTTCCCAACACGGCCTGGTCCTGGTGCTACAACAGTCTCCACAGCAATAGCAGCAGTTAGACACTGGTGTCTTCTGCAAGGCAAGAGGGGCTCCCACATCATGCTGTGACACAGGCAAAAAGAAGTCTCCCAGGTATGACCCACTCAGGCTGTGGTAACCACAGTGGGTCTGCTGGGCACTTAGGATGGTAGCACAGGTGAGAGCCACTCAGCCCCTTTCCCAGGTAGGCAGCTTCCCTGGACAGAGTGACATATGGACTGGTAGCTAGCAAGGAGTATTGGTGTGACAAGCAGGGCATTTGCATGGAGCAAGGGCAGCATCTGCCTCACCTCTTCCAGCTCTGCCACCCCAGCCCAGCATTGCACTAATTCCCCAATGCAGGGTAACTGGAGCATGTGGCAAAGTGATAGGAGTGTACCATAATGGCAGCCACACAGCAGGCGGGACAGTGAGAGCAGCCGGGTGACGAGAGAGTAATGTACACACATGCACAGGCGCTTATGCACACTCATACTCAGAAATAGAGGCGTGCATTTGCATGCACAACATTGCGCTCAGAAACACATACTTGCACTCGTATTTACAGAGCCATGCATTTGCGCTCAAACACAGATGTGCACTGTGTACTCTCAAGCAGATCAAACTCAAACGCAGAGATGTGCACTGGTACTTGGCACATGACACGCTTACGCTCACAAATACAGCATGCAGAAGAGAAAAGAAACTGTTTTATTACAGATTAGCTGTCATCCGGCGAAATAACCCAAACCATAACATAGCCACTTAAACCATATTTGCATATTTGTTTAATAAAAAAGTATG
The DNA here is from genome assembly GCA_007922195.1 of Podocnemis expansa. Taxonomy (NCBI): domain Eukaryota; kingdom Metazoa; phylum Chordata; order Testudines; family Podocnemididae; genus Podocnemis; species Podocnemis expansa. Next base: position 580,564 of record ML682086.1, read on the forward strand.
GCTGTTCAGAGCCTGATAATTAATTACCTGGCATATTTTTGTTTAACTCCCTTCTCTCCCTTTTTATTACTGCCCAAGCTGTTTTCCTGCTTACTCAGCAAAACCTCTTCACTATGCTACTTGGTTGAGCCGTGCAATGAATATGTACTTACACAATGCGCACAAGAGCAACAGCCTCGCAGAACAATGAGGGGCGATGCACAGAGCTGACGTATTTATCTGTGTTCTTAGGCTACTTTCGCTGTTTATTGTCTCAAAGAAACTAAATTAGCTACTTTGATAGCATTCAATCATTGAGTGGGTTCAGATGGGACTCCTGTCTGTTGGCAGGAACCCAGGTGTGCAGGAATGAGGCAGCACTGATCTATGTACCTAAAAATTGAGGCTCTGCTTCCAGGCTGCTTCACAGAGCCTCCTCCTAGGACAGCCTGTGTGGGACTGGGGCCGCTAGAGCCCCTCCTATACTGTGTCCTATCCTAGGTCAGGTGCTGAGCCAGCCGACCCTGTGTGCAGCACTAGATGCTAAAAGTGTCACAGAGGAGCTCTAAAGGGACAATACTCCCCAACAGACATGGCAATGGGGATGCAACCACTCCATTGCCCACACACCTACACATTCATTTCTGCTTTTTCTGTTTCACAGGAAGTTCCCTGATTTCTGGGGAAAAAAAATATTTTGGGTTGATTGATACATTTCATTTCAGCTGAGTCAAAATGTTTCATTCTGATTTTGACTTTTTAAAACTTAAATATCTATTGATACAAAAATTTGTTTTAAAAAGTTGCTTTGAACTGTTCTCGTCTGAAAAAATATCAAAATTGGGGTGTGGGAGGGTGTGACTTTATCAAAATGCTTCACTTGGGGGGGGTTCCTCTTCAGCTCCATTTCATCAGTATTGGCACTTGTTCTGGAACAGCATTTGTGATTGAAAACCTGTTCTGATAACACATCCACACTCAGCAGCATTTCTTTCCTCTCTCTGCTCCCTTGTTCCCAGCATAGAGTCAGACAGGCCTTGGCTCTGATCCCTGTGGTAGATGTGGGCATGGAGACAGGCACTGAGAGCCACTGGCTGGACCACCCCTCACCTCATACTGCTGCTTGCACACTACTATCTGCTGGAGGTTGGTCTTGGGCCTGTGGGGCCTCAGCCCACCAGAAAGCATCACACAGCAGCTTGAGTCTCTGCAGAGCAGGTGCTGACAGACAGGGATGCATTGCCTAGAAAGCAGTTCTACTCTAGATGGCCTTTAGAGGCCCCAGGGTGGGTGTGGTATCAGACCTGGCATGAACAGAGAGAAGCGTGGGCATGTAATAGCAGTTTCCAAAGGGATAGCCATGTTAGTCTAGTCCAGCAAAAAAAATAAGGAGTCATGTGGCACTTTAAGACTAACAGATTTATTTTTTCGCGTGAGCTTTCGTGGGAGAAAATCCCACTTCGTCTGCAGTGACCCCTTGTGATGAAGTAAGAAACCTCTTGGCTACTGTGGGATGCCAGAGGCGATAACCCAAGTGTTGTTCTTTTCTGTTCCTGTACTTTGGTGGTGGGAGATGGGTATTCATGGTGGTGTGATAACTATGGGAGCCACGGGGGGGGAAGGGGCTTTAGACAAATCTTACCTGGATCCCCTGTGAGTGACACAAGTTGTGGCCAGTTTAGACTGTGGGCAGGGCGGCTGGATGGTGAGAAGAACAAAAGAGGACAGGGAGAAGAGGAGTGGGCAGAAGGAAGATGGGGGTCTGAGAGGCAGGATCTCTGGATCTCTTCCTGGAGGGTTTACTGCTAAACTTCCTGGTTGATCTGAAAGCCAACCGTCCTAGCTGTTGTGCAAACTGGATTGCTAATAAACCCTGTGATGTCTACACTGGCTGAGTGTCACTGCTGATTGGGATGGCTGGGACCCTTCTGGAGGGAGGACCCCACCCCAAGAGTGACCAGACAGAGCAAGGATCAGACCCTCTGAGCCTGGGTTTGGGAGCTGGCTACAGGTAGCGTGGAGACCCTGTGGATTTGGGAGAAAGCTCCACCATAGCCGAGTCCTGATTGGCTGTGAACAGAGGGGATCCAAGTGTGCGGTCTGCAGTCTCCATGACACCCCTGCTAGTGCATCCTGTGGACATGTCCAGTAGACACAATTCAGACTCTTTGGTCAGTGTTTCCGTGTGTAAATGGCATGGATAAGGACAGATGGCTGGAGAGGATGAAGTTCAGCTTACACCCATTAGATTTGGAATTGACTGACTTATCTGTTGGCAGGAGTGGGAGCCCTGGTCAGAGTTACTCCTCTCTCACTCTGCACCTTCATCTGTGCCCTGCAGGTTTCTCCTTACCCTGATCTCGGAGGAGATGGGCTCTAACCCCCTGCTCCCAGACTTCTGAGGGTTGTGCCACCCCATTTCCTACCCCTGCCTAGCTCTTGGAAACTTTAAACCACCTACTGTGTGTGTCACAGTCAGCACTGCGTACACTTTCCCATCACTTCCTGGCAGGGGGCTCAGCAATTATGTGACAAACTGATTAGTGTTGATTGCAAGGCCCTGCCAGCCACCTGAGTGGAGTGAGAGGCGGAAAGGTACCTGCGGGGACCCCTCTCTGCCTCACATTTGTAGACTGTTTAGCTCAAGTTACAAGGAAGTTGAATTTGTGACTGGCTGTCTCACATTTCGGTCCTCAGCACTGGGCCAACCCCTACCTGGGCATGGGATAGCCCTGCCAGTCTGTGAGTGCAAGTACCAATGTGTCTGTGTCCACATGCAAGTCACTCAGTGTGTGGCAATGCATGTCAGCATGTGTGCACACCTGTGCCGTCTTCACTGCATTGTCAGGAACAAGAAGCCAGGAAATCGACATCTCACTTGCACCGTGAAACTCGCCTGTGCACACAGCGGGTGCAGGTACAAGTGCAAGTTCATGGACTGATAACAGTAAGTGGTATTTGCTCTCTCATGTTGCTGCTTTGGAGTCACTCATGCTGCTCCATTTAGCTCTGCACTGTTTTGCCTTGAGGCAGCTGACTTTCCTCCCTGGACACAGACACGTATTGCCACCTAGGAATCTCCCTGCATTTGGGACAGTGCTGGAACTAGGGATTTTGGCACCCAGGGCAAGCAGCACAAAATGCGCCCTCAAATCAAGCAGAGAAATGGAGCCATTCGACTGAAATCACCATCTAAAATATGGTGCCCAGGGCAAAGCCTCAGTCACCCCACCCTAGTTACAGCCCTGGTTTGGGATGCTCTGAGCTGGGGCAGATGAGACCTGCTCCCAGGTGAAGTGCAAGGCAGCATGGGTTAGAAAAACAACAAGCAGTTGTGTGGCACTTTAAGACTAACAGATTTATTTTTTGCATGAGCTTTCGTGGGAGAAGATCCCACTTCCTCAGATGTTAGTCTTAAAGTGCCACACAACTCCTTGTTGTTTTTTTACTGGACTAGACTAACACGGCTATCCCTTTTGAAATTGACAAGCACGGGTTAGATCCTTCTTCCATCCCAGAATGCAGTGCAACTGGGAAGGGCACTGCGTGACACAAGCGGTGCTGCTATGGGGGACGTACAGCTGTCCTTGCAGCTCTGGGGCATCCTCCAGCAGAACTCACAGGCTGTTGTCTCTGGGCTTGGCCTTCCCAGCAGCCTCTCTAAAGGGTGCGGTTCCCTTTAAGACAGATCACTCCTGGTGTTCGATGCCCCTTCACATCTTGTGTGATTGCAGAGAGTGTCTATAAGCAGGAAAGTGAGCCAGGCTGTCAGTTGTTAACAGTGCTGAGCAGGGTCAGAACTACGGCGGGGCTTTGCCCTGGGTGTGACGGAGCAGCTCCAGTGAGCTGCTCCATTAAAAAGCATGCTCCTTGCCACTCACCCCAGGTGCTGGCCATTGTAAGGGGCATGTTCCAATTGTAATTCACCCCACACACTGAATTCCTTAGTTTCAGCTCTGGTGCTGAGAACAGGCTGATTCTGCAAGGTCAGCAAACTGTAGGGCCAGCTCTGCCCCGGCTAGAGCTTGTTCTTTCAGTTCAAATGATGATTGTTGTTTCTGTGACTCTGTGCTCGCCAGAGTCAACAATTTCCACTTCATGATCAAACTCAGCCTAAAGCACTCCACAAGGGGAATCCACTTTCTGGACACTTCAGTTCAAATTAGTGATGGACACGCAAACGCCACCCTATACTGAAAACCCATTGATCAGTACAGTTACCTACATCCCTCCAGCTTTCATCCAAAACACATCACATGATCCATTGTCAACAGCCAAGCCCTAAGATATAACCACATTTGCTCCAATCCCTCAGACAGAGACAGGCACCTCCAGGATGTCTACCAAGCTTTTTAAAAACTACAGCACCCACCTGGTGATGTGAAGAAACAAGATTGGCAGAGCCAGACGGATACCCAGAAGTCATCTACTGCAGGACAAGCCCAAGAAGGAAAACAACAGACCACCACCAGTCACCACCTGCCACCTCCAATTCAAACCTCTACAGCACATCATCAAGGACCTACAGCCTATGCTACAAGATAATCCCTGACTCTCCCAATCTTTGGGAGGCAGACCTCTCCTTGCTTACAGACAGCCCCCCAACCTTAAATGGACATTCATCAGCAACTACAGACCATATAACAGAAACAGGAAAGCAGACACATATCCCTGCAACAAACCCAGCTGCCAACTCTGCCCACATATCAACACTAATGACACCATTACAGGACCTAATCAAACCATCTACTCCATCAGGGGCTCATCGCCCGCTCATCCACCAGTGTGATATGTCATGTAACAACAATGCCTCTCCGCCATATACATCAGACAAACTGGATTGTCTTTGTGCAAAAGAGTAAATGGACACAAATCTGACATAAGCCTGGGTCTCAGTGAAAGTATGAACTGGCTCTTCCATAACAAACATTGACTTTACATGGACCACAGGACTCCTCTATTTTGCATTAGTAACTGTGATTCTTGCCTTTCTCAGCCTCACCCTGTTGTAATATATTGTGTTTGAATCTGTACAACTTGTTTGATTTCCTCATGTAATCAGACCTGATGCAGTGAAATGTAATCACAGGATTTATCTTCCCCTCCCATACTGTGTTTTTTCAGTGTAAGTTTTCTCCACTCTGGTAGCTGACAAAGTGGGATTTTCTCCCATGAAAGCTTATGTGAAAAATAAATTTGTTAGTCTTTAAAGTGCCACCAGACTGCTCTTTTGTTTTCTTCCAAAGGGGCAGCCGTGTTAGTAAAACAAACAAGGAGTCCTGTGGCACTTAAAGGCTAACCAATTTATTTATTGCATGAGCTTTCAGGGAAGTAATGGGATTTTGTTAGTCTTTAAGTGCCACAGGATTCCTTGTTTCTTTTGTTTTGCTGGACTAGACTGACCTGGCTCCCCTCTGAAACTTCCAGATCAGTCATGCTCCTAGCGGGAGGCTTGCCTGAAGCCATGGCCTGGCTTTGGTCTCCAGTGGCAAGAGTTTTTCTTTAAGATTAGCAGAGAAGATTAGCAAAATTCCCTGCAAAGGAGGAGCAAGAAGGTGCCTGGAGAGGAGCACCTGAGCCCAGCCCTGCCTGATGGGTGTTGGAGATGGCTGAAGGCCTGTGTAAGCAGGTCCACCCTGAGTGGGTGGATTATGTGGGGAGCTACTGCTAGGTCGAGGAGTGTGCTGAACCATGGCTGGCATGACCATGACAGGGTTATCATAATCATATCCACTCTATCCCTTTTGATCTTTAACAGCATCCTGTGGATCAGTGGGATGGGTGGGAAGGCATATAGAAGTGGGCCTTTCCAGCTTATCAAGAGAACGTCTGACAGGGAGTTCCTGCTCCTGCCCCGAGTGAGCAAAACAGGCTGCATTTGCAGTTTGCTTGAGTCACAAAGAGGTCTATGTGGGGTATCCCCCAACTCCGGAAGAGTTGGTTTGCTACCTCTGGGTGCAGGGACCACTCGTGTTGGGGAAGGAGGTGCCTGCTGAGCTTGTCTGCTTGGCCATTGCTCACCCCTGGAAAGTGAGCAGCCACTGGGTGGAAGTTGCTCCTGATGGTGACTTCCCATTGGTGGATTGCCTCCCTGCACAGCGTAAGCGCCACCCTCCCCCAGGCGGTTTAGATAGAACATGGCTGCTGTGTTGTCTGTTAGGACTTGCACCGATTTTCCCATTATGTTGTCTGAGGACACCCTGCAGGCCAGGTGCATCGCTGTTAGGTCTTTCACATTTTCGTGGAGGTTTCTGTCCCAGACCATGTTCCCTGTGTCAAGAGCCCTCCTGTAATGAGGGCTTCCCAGCCCAGGTCCAACACATCAGAAATTAGAGTGAGTGAGGGGTTCTGGATTTCGAATGGGACGCCCCTGCATGCAAAGGCTGGGTCCTGCCAGGTCTTGAGGGTCTCTAGGACCTCGTTTGGTACAGTGGCTACTCGGGTCAGTGGATGGTGCTGGGGGTGAAAGACCATTGCTAGCCAAGTCCATAGCGGTCTCATGCGGAGGTGAGCGGTTCTTATTACGTAAGTGGATGCTACCATGTGCCCTAGCAGCTGGAGGCATTGCCTCACTGATGGGGGCTTGTTGCAGCTCTGAAATGATGGTAGACATTGATTGAAACCTGGATACGGGAAGGAAGGCCCTTGCGTTTATTGAGTCCAGCAATGCTCCTATGAACGTTGTTGACCTGATTGGGGTTAGTTTTGATTTTTCCAGGTTTAAGAAGAGACCTAGCCTGCTGCATAGCTTTCAGACAAAGCTGAACTTGGCTTCTTGATGTGCCCTGTATCAGCCAATCATCCACACATGCAAAGATCTGGACCCCTTGTTTTCTTAGGTGGGCCCCCACTGCTGCTATGCACTCTGTGAACATTCTTGGGGCTAGCGATAGCCCGAGTGGGAGTGCTGTGAACTGGAAGTGTTCACCTCCCACCATGAATCGGAAGAACCCTGTGTGTTTCTTACTTATTGATATGTGGAATTAAGTGTCTTTTAGGTCAAGGCCTGTGAACCAGTCCCTTGGGTCTAGCAAGGGAATAATTTGAGAGAGTGAAACCAGTCAGAAATTTATTTTTCATACAAACTTGTTTAGGGCTTTTAGGTCTAGGATGGGTGTTCACCTTTGGTGCCAGAAAGCAGAGGCGTTGCTGGCCGGGGGAGGGACCCAGGGCACAGGCACAGGCCCCGCCCCCAGCCTACAGGCCCCACCCCAAGCCTGCAGGCCCTGCCCCCTGGCCAGGGAAAGGGCCAGGTGCCACCACACCACCATGGGCAGCTAGGCCCCGCATCCCCAGCTGCGGATGGGGCTGCTGCTGGCATGCGCCGCCAGGCCCCGGATTGCCCGCTGCAGTCATGGGCAGCCAGGCTCCAGATCTCCAGCCACGGATGGGGCCGGAAGCAGCTGCGGGAGGCCGGGCCCCACATCCCCAGCCCAATTGGGCCGGAGATCTGGGGCACCGGCTCTAGGATTCGGGGCATGTGCCCCGGGGTGCCCAGCACCAGCAACACCTCTGTCAGAAAGTATCTTGAATAGAAGCCCTTTCCTTTCTTCCCCAGTGGGGACCTGCTCTATGGCTCTTACTGTAGGAGGTTGTGGCACTTGAGCTCCAGGAGGGCTTGGCGGTGGGGTTTTCCGACCTGAGGTTGAAGGGGTAGTTTTTTCTTTCTGGAAGACTGGCCCTGAATTGGAAGGCATAGCCCTGTGATGTAGTGTCCAAGACCCATTGGTCCAAAGTGATCTTGGCCTGTTGGTGTTGGAAGGGGGCCAGCTGGTTTCTGAATGGTCTCAGGGAGTGGTAGTGGCCCTCTGCCTGGCTGTCAAAACCGCTGCCCTTGCGGGGGCAGGCAATTACTGCTGCCCTGTTGTTGTGGGTGGTTGGGCCCCTGGGGCTGCAGCCCCCTTCTATCCCTGTTTCTGTCCCTGTCTCTGCTCCCATAGCATTGGCTGGATGACTGAAAGAACTAGTCACAAGGGTTCTGCTGCTGCTGTTGCTGCTGTTACTGCTGCTGGTGTTGGGGCTTTAGTTGTTGAGCGTGAAAGAACCATCTGGCTGTCAGAGGAGGGTACGTCCCCAGAGACTGGAACGTCACTTTTGAGTCCTTCGTACCATGCAGCTTCACATTGGTTGAGTCAATGAACAGTGATGGGCCTTCAGATGGGAGGTCCTAGATCAGGGCTCTAAAACACATGGCCCGTAGGCCACATGCAGCCCTCAAAGCTATTTCCTATGGCCTGTAATGACACTATCATTACTGATATTTGCAATATCGTTGTATGAAAATTTTTCAGTGGCACGGCCCTCAGGCTAACATACTAGTCCTCATGCAGCCCTGTACTAGTCCTCATGTGGCCCTCGTGGTGATTTGAGTTTGAAACTCCTGGCCTAGATGGACTGTTGCATTTGGAGCGACAGCCCCAAGCCCTGTAGCCACAGTGCCCTGCACGTAATGATGGGTGAAGCCACCCCTCTACTTGCCATATCGGTGGTGTCCCATGAGGAGATCAGTATCGTGTGAGCTGCCAGTAAACCTTCCTCCATCATGGTGTTGTAGTCTACCATGTGGTTTGGTGAGATGATGTCCCAAACCTCTGCATGCCACAGATTAAAAAGGTACTGGCCTGTTAGGGCCTGGTGTTTGGCAATGCATAGCTCCAATGCAGTAGTGGAATATATTTTCCTGCAAAATAGGTCCAGTTTTTTGGCATCTTTATTTCTGGGGGTCACCATCAGCTGGCCCTGTCTTTTCTGATGGATGATGGCAACCACCACCAGTGATCTTGGTGTGGGGTGGTTGAACAAAAAACTAGACTTGTCCGCAGGGATATGGTATTTTTTAATTTGTCCCCTTGGAAACCAGCAGTATTGAGGGATGGCATCTGCCATCTGGTGCAGGCAGTTTTTAGCACCGCATCATGCATGGGTCCCACCACCGTACTTGGAGGGGTGGCATCGTCTACATCAAAGAGTGGGCCAAAGTCTTCCCTAACCACTTCGATGGGAAGGTTGAGGTTGGTGGTCATACGCTTCAGGAGTTTCTGGTATGCTCACAAGTCCTCCCTGAGCAACAGAGACCTTTGATAAGCCACTTTGTCAGTGGAAGATGATGATAGGACTCTGGAGCTGCTCCTTCCTGTGCCCAATGGCCCTTCACCATGGTCCAAGTCCTTGTAGGACACTTCTGCATCCTGGTCTCCTGGCACTGTGGTTGGGCATGACAACCCAGGGGAACCTTTGGGATGACTCCCATGAGCTCCACTCGGTCCACAGCATGGACCAGTCTTTAATGGTCTGCAGGGGTTGCGCCTGTGTTGGGGATGATTTCTTTTCCCCCATGGAGGGGAGCCCTCTGTCCCCTGGAGCCAGCCGCCATGCAGGGATTGGCTGCTTCTATGCACCATTGTAGGGGGCACTGTAGTAACCCTTGGGGAGGAAGGGGTTAACACTGTGGTCAGTGAGTCCCAAGACAGCCAATAGGAACGAAGTGCAGGTTTTTGAATTGGAACAGCAGCCTGGCCTGTTCCTGTTTGGATGTAGCAGAGCTCCTGGAAGGATCAGGAGGAGGCCAGAGGGGCCTGGGGAAGAATCCAGCAACATCCTTACCAGAGATAAGTTAAGTTTGTTACTGACCAAGCGTGGGTAGAACAGGGAATGTTTATTTAGACGCGGTCAGGGTATTTTCTTTGTTTTGGGTTTGTTTCTGGATTTCTCTGTGCTGAGCACATGTACCCCCTGCCACTACCCTGTAACTACCTAAGTTAATTCCCAGAGAAGCAGCTCTCTGTGTTTTTTATCTGTTCTTTTGATTAAAGGCTTTACCTTTTAAGTAAGTTCTGGTTCTGTGTCCTGGAAGGGCAAGAGGTTTGTGTGCACGTGCCTTAGACTGCACAGGCAGCTACTAAAGAGGACTTTGTTCCAGTTCCAGCTCATATTGCAGCTGGAGTTCAGTCACTTTCCTGAGGGAGGAATAAAAGTGATTGAGGATACCTCACAGGAAGGAATTCCCAAGTGTGCCATCCTGGGTTTCAAGAGGTTTTTTTGCATTTGGGTGGTGGCAGCTATACCACTCCAAGGCCAGGAACTGGAGGCCTTGGAGAGTTTTAAGACCAGGCTTTAAGGCCAGTGGCTTTTCTGGCCTGTTGCGGGCGCCCACCTTCTGCAATCAGAGTGCCAGAGTGGGGAAACAGCCTTGACAGGCCCATCCAGGGATTGCAGGGCCAGTGCAGGAGGGGTCAGCAAACGTGACTGCTAGGCTCTGCACCGTGTGGGCAATAAGTAACTCTTCCCAGCGGGGCGCACAGAGGATGGTGCCTGAGATGATGAACATCAGCATCAGTCCCAACCATCAGATGCCTCCATGGAGCACGACAGGTATCTTGTGTGTCGTAGTTTCTGGGACAGCACCGGTGATGATTCCCAGGACAAAGGCACTGGGGAGAACCGCAGAGATTCCCTGTCATCCGATTCCAGTTCTGAGTCCACTGGTGCAGGGGAGGGGTGCATGGAGCAGCTTCACCGGGTGTCCCCCACAGGGTTCAGTGCGGGTAACATCAGAGTGGCCCATGCTGCAGGTGTGGAGGAGGTGCTCCCACATTCCCCTGAGTGATCCAATTTTGAGTGGGACATGGAAGCCCAGTCCTGGGGAGAGTTGTTCCGTTGTCAGTGCTGGCCCCGTTCTGGCTCCTGGGCCAGGGGGCCAGGCCCTCAAAGATAGGGCCAGCTTCCCTTTGAACATCACTAGTTTAGGCAGCGCAGATGTTGGCAGCTTCATCAGTGTCCTGGCCAGCTCAAAGGCCTCAGGTGTTGAGGGAGTCACGAGTGTCTCAGCCTGGTGCCTGAGGTCCAGCTGTTGTCCTGAGACTGTCAGAGATGTGCCAGTCCCAGTGCTTCTCCTTTAGGGGATGAGCCATCAGTGCAGCCTTGGAAGCCTTAGTTTTCTTTGGCTTCCCATGTGGGGACCGGTGCCGGAGGGGTGCTGGTGCTGATTGAACCCTCAGTGCCAGTGCCATCTGTGCCAATGGTGCCATGCTCAGCTCAGAGGCCAGACACAGGGCCTGTTCTAACACAAGGGAACTGAAGTGGTTCTCCAACTCATTTTGGGTTTCACGGCTTGAAGGACCAGCAAATTGGACAGGTGTCAGTCCTATGTCCCTCCCTGAGGCATCTGAGGCACCTCTCGTGGGGGTTGTTGACCAGAAAAGTGATACCGCAGGTGGCACAGGGTTTGAAACCTGGCATGGTCAAATTGGTGCCGAACCACGTGTTATCTCATGGATACAGCAGCAAGCTTGTTTCTCCGGAGCACTCAGGCTTGGGAGGCCTGATGGATGAGAAGATATTCCAGAGCTGGGAAACATTGGAAGAAAGAGTAGCAGATGGAGAGAAACAACAGGCACCGCAAGAGCGGGCAGTTGGAGGTCTGTTGCAATGGGTGGAAAAGAGGAACTGAAGGAGGGGGACAGGGGCAGGGCCATCTAAATACCGCACAGATATGCCGGTCAGAGAGGGTGTTGGCCACTGACCCTTCAGAGACAGGCTAGGGCAATAAATAAATAAATAAATAAAAGTTTCCGGGTATCCATGTGCTGCAGCATGCACACACCTAATCCAGAATGGATGTGAGCAGTGCCTGAAGAAGCTGATGGCGCCTCGTGGAACACTCCAGCCACAATGGGCAGCCCTGTTCATGCACAATGAGCTCCTCTGGCCATGCAGCCTCTCTTGGGCAGCCCTATGTGTACAAAAGAGCCATGCTGGCCGTGCAGCCTCTCTCAGGCAGCCCTATCTATGCACGATGAGCCACTCTGGCCACACAGCTTCTCTCGGTCCAAGGCTGTGTTCCCAGTGAGTGTCCACTAACCAGACTTCAAGGGGGCTGAGGGCCCTTCATTCTGTTGGCCCCCCCCCTGCTGCTCAACAAACTGCAGATGCTGGCAGAAGAGCTTGGATGGGCTGGCTTCCTGTTGCTGCGACTTCCTCTGGGACTGCCCCCACTGAGCTGGGCTCTCCCACATTGCTGCTCATTTGAACTGGCTCCTGTAGGGAATTCTGCAGGTGTCTTCTGTGCTTCAGCAGGGTCTCCCTGCCCCAGTTCTCCACACCACCTCGCACATGCTCGGGGGCTAGGAAATAATTCTCTCTGATTTCCATCCCCAGGGACCAGTGGGCTGTAACGCAAAGCGAATTGAGGTGGAGAGGCTGAGTCTGAGAGAACTAATCCACATTCTGCTAGTAAAGGGACTGAAATGAAAACCGCCTCTATGTGGAGTTTGTTAGCCAAGATGTGGGGGTGGGGACTGAGCTGTGAGTCCAGATGAAGGGATTTCTCTCCTGGCCAAAAGAATACATGAAAGACCCATAATTCTCAGGGAAACAGGAGGGAACTTCGGCTCAGCAATTACAACCCAATTAGCTCAAGCAGCAGGTTGACTGTAAATTGCATATCGGTGCCAGATACTAGTGTGTGTGAACTTCAGATGGGAACCCATTTAAGGGATTCTGCTGATAAAACTGAGACCTCCCAGGACACACTGCCCCCTGACTATGCCCACTGATCTATGCAAGGGGCACCATCTGCCCTATCTCGAGGCAGAGCCCCTGGCAACACCAGCGCTGGTTCTGGACACAGAGCACAAAGAGTGGCTGCGACCTCTGGATTTTGCCAACTCCTCCAGGAACTCCACTGAGCTGCTCTGGCTGAGAGAGCCAGGAGGTGCGTGGGGCTCGGGAGGAAGAGTCACTAGATGCATCTCCCAGCAGCTGGGCTGAGCAGGGCCCAGTGCTGCATGGACTTGTCCGAGGGAGAGCTCTGTTGGGGAGTGCCGGAGCCGCTCCATGGCTGAGAAACATGAACACACCACACAGATTTCCCACAAGCCGCCATGTTCTTCCAGTCTCCTCTTGGGACCGTGCCTCAGCGTCTGGGCCCACAAGCCAACAGAACCAGGGAAGATGATCACAAAGAAGCTCTTCAATCAATGCCCCCTGGGCACCACCACCACCCCCCCGAGCTCACAAAGCACCTGGCACAGTGTGGTGAAGGGCTGTTTGCCCCGGCTGCTCAGACCAGCCAGTTCAAGTGCTGCTGACAGTCTGAGGGTCCGGTGTCTTTGAACGGGGGGAGGTAGAGCGCAGCAGAGACACAACAGTCCCCTCTTGCAGGTGTAGGGCTGAGACGTAATTGGCTATGTACCCCAGCCTCCCCAGTAAAGTCCTCAGAGCACAGCAGTGCTCACTGGGAAAGCTGGCAGCTTCACAAAGCTAGGGCTGCTGCCCCTGCAGGGACAGAACAGGATTAGAGTTGCCTAGAGCTGCCCCACAGGCAGTGTTAGTGCCCTGCTCCCCACGATGCCCCATGCTGGCAGACACCAGAAGTGGAGTAGCCAGGAACCACCCCCACACACAACAGGGCTCCTGCCCCACTCCCTAATGATTTCAGATGGGCGAGGCTGGGGCTGCATGCTTGATTCTCTTCTCCAGCAGCCTCCTGCCCAGCACCCATGGCTGGTCTCCCTAAACAGCCAGGGACTGGAGCAGAAGGCCCATGAGTCTGCAGAGCGCAAGTGTCACCTGGGCCCAGAAACCTCGCAGTTGGAGGACAATGGGACCTGTGGGCGAGAGCAGACGTCTCTTCTCGGGTGAGTGAACACTGCTCCTTCCAGTCCATCTAGGACGCCAGTGAATTGAAGTGACAGCGCATATCCCAGAGGGGCTGGTGCGGCAGCAGAGCAGGGACTGCGGTTCTAGTGCTTACAGAAGGCCTGGCAGTGGGAGGCCCTAGGGAAGTTGCATTGTGGTCTGAGCGCGGCACAGGAGAATCTCGCACTTCCCAGGCCAGCTAGGGACCAACGCTGCAAACCCTGTTGGTGTGTTTCCAGAGGCGGAGCTGTGTTAGTCTGTTGTACAGTAAGAGCAACGAGAGGCCTGTGGTGCCTTAAAGACTGACAGATTTCTTCAGGCATAAGCCTGTGTGGGTGCCACTTTGTCAGATGCATTGGAGCCCATAAAAACTTGTGGCTGAAGAAATCTGTTAGTCTTTAAGGTGCCACAGGACTCTCGTTGTTTTTACTGTTGGTGTTGCTGAGCCCAGGTGGGGGGGCGGTGTGGAGTAGGCCTGTCCTTACTTCTCTCCAGTCACCTCAGCAGTCAGAGCTGGACCTTGCCACCAAACCTCCTCTCTGAGTGGTGCAACCAGGCCCATCACAGCGCAAGGCACTGTGGTTTGAGTATCCCATTGTGCAGGTGGAACTTGTTATCTGGAAGGGTTCCAGCCAGCCCTGGACACCCAAGGTACTTGCTTACTGGCCGCACGCTTGGCTCTGAGACTCCAGTAATATGCTTTCAGCCAGGGGTTATAGTAAGCTGGAATGGCCTGGAGCGCTGGTCTGGGGCCCACTGTTTTTAGGGGCTCAGCATTCTGGGCCCCCTAAAAATAGAAAATGATGACACAATGCTGCATTCTGGGGCCCACCGCTGAAAAATAGCAGGCCCCGGAACACAGTGTTCCCGTTCCATTTTCTATTTTTAGGGGCCTGAATGCTGGGGCAGGGGGCCCCACCCATGCAGGAAGGGGGCCCGCCTGATTAGCAGGGTTCCGAGGACCACCAAATTGTGCTTTAACCGCTGCTTTTCAGCATCCCTGACCCCTATCCTCTGCTGGCCACCAGGAGCAGTCCCTGTCATAGGAACACCAGTGAGCTACCCCATGCTGAGCACATCTTCATGTATTGTTCCCTCATCTAGGAAAGCTCGCAGCCACGGGGTCCAGTGTACAGAGAGCCCCGCCCCCCCACCAGTGGAGACAGCAGCCTCTGAGATGAACACCCAAGACTCGTATGCTCATAGTTCAGACTCGTGCTGAGTCCTCACCAGGCCAAGCAGGGAGAGCAGTGCACATCAGAGATCTCTAGACTGGGATGCTAAGGAGGCCTGGGGCTGCTGATGGCTGCTGCACCCTGTCATGCTGCTGAAGCTGATTCCTTTCATCTCTGAGCTCAGCTCATGTCAGGGCAGAGCTGGAAATGTCAGACAGTGCTGCAGGCTGACCGTGATGAGAGGCAGATGGTCAATGATGGATTTGTCACTTTGCATTCAGAGAGTTTTTAAATATGCAACAGAATCAGAAGTGACAGCTCGTGGCAATGGGCACCATTTTCTCTACATTTCACTGCAGGATCTCTGTCATATGTGGGGAGGGGTCTCTGAAGAGCCATTTGAACTTCTTGGTGGGATTATCTGAGGTGATGCCAACATGGGAGCCCTGGAACCAGTGAGTCATTGTGAGGCCTCATGCTCCAGTTCTGCATGACTCTTCCCATTGTGCTGTCCATGCCATGCAGGCTGGCAAGAGCAAACCCTACTGGTCCATTCCACCAGCATGCTCCAGCCTCAGCCCAAGTTATGGGCACCCAGTGAGGAACCCCTTGGTTCACATCCCTCCTGGGAGCTCTGCCTTGCTGCAGGGGTGGGCATGTTGCTTTACCACCATCATGTAGGAGTAGGAGACAGGCTTAGGAGAGCTTGATACACCAGTGCAGGCAGAGGAGTAACCCAAGAGGCCAGAGTAGCCCAGAGCCAGGCAGGAGCTGCAGACGCCCAGCCAGCCGTGCAGACGTTCAGTGTAGAGCAGAGGTAGCAGGGGCACCCTGTGGGCTGGTGTTGGGCACCCAGAGATAGTGTGCAGTTCCCTGACAGCACAGGAGTAGAGGATCCTAGCCCTTCGCTGAAGGTGAGACCTGCACCTCATTACCAGAGAGAGTCTGATTAGGGGCCTGGATCACTTTTGTTGCCCTTTTCTGATCCCCTCCCCAGAGCTCAGCACCATCCTGTGTGCAGCTGGAGCCCAGGTGGTGGGAGGCCCCAGCATGGCCCAGCCAGCACGCTGGGGGCTCATGTCAGAACCTGGGGTCTCAGACAAATAGGGAAGAAAGAGGATGAACAGAGCAGCATAATAAGACAGTTCCCCAGTCTGAGACTGGAGCTGTGGCCTGGCTGTGCAGTCTTTGCAGGTCTGCTGAGGAGCTGGGGGAGTCTCACAGGAGATGCCTGGACTATCTAGTGCTGCAATACGATGTGGTCTTGCAGCTGTGCCAAGGCAGCCCCACAGCCCCTGTGCCTACAGCTGCCTTGGAGAGGGGCTCCCCTGTGGGCACTAGGGTCTCTCCCTTCTTTCAGGGCTCAGGGTGCTGTGCAGCCCGCGCTACCCCGCCTTGGCATTTGAGACAGCTGGCACTGTCCTGGACACCCAGTATGAGGGGGTGTGGCTGGTTGAAAGGGGTGGAGTGAGAGGGGAGTCATTTGCACACCTCTGGGGGACCCTGACTCGCAGCTTGGCTCTCTCTGATCTGCACAGCAAGAAGGCTTTTGCCTGACCACCAGGGAGGGCCTGGGCATGCGGCAGATGCCAACCTAGCGGCGTGGCTGAATTCTGCACACCAGCCTCTGCTGCTGGGCACTTTGTGAAGAGTCTGTTTGGGAGGCATTGCATTGTCTTCTCTTGCCCACAACTCAAAACCATGCCAGCTGCAGCCCCCATACCCTGTTCTATGGACAGGATGCTGAGAGGGGCTGCGTGTGTTGAGCCTGGCAGGCAACCCTGACACCAGTAGGAGCAACACGGGGAGCCAAGTTAAGCGGTACAGAAGCCATTGCATTTTCTGCCCGCTGCCCAGGAGGAGCCAGAAACCCCTGCGCTGGCCTCCTCAACTACCCACTTCTGTGCTGCCCAGGGGGTGGGCGCCCAGCAGTGCTGCTACAGCAACCTGGTGACAATAGTCCCAACGCTGCCTACTGGCTTTGGCAAATCTGGTGTCCAGGCACAAAGAAAAGCAAAACCTGGCAGAAATAGAGGACTAACGGGGCAAGTGACTGGCAAGCTGCCTTGGGTCTGCAGCGATCGACCATGCGGTGTCAGCCATCGCCCTACAGGAACAGCCTGGTAGCTGGCACCACCACACACTTGCTCTGGGTACTCTCCCCATTCCTGCTAGTAGTGAGAGACACTTGCAGCAGGATGCACAAGGAGTGCCAGTCCTGCAGAGCAGAGCTGTGCAAAGCTTACTGGGCCCGATGTGCCAGGCACTGGATCAAAAGGCGGAAACACAAATACGGCTCTAAGTGGAGTGGCCAAATCAATTGAATCAGCCTGCGACAACAGTGGCAGAGGCCTGTGTGGTAAAACAATCCTGCAGTGAGCTCAGGAACATGGGCATAGAGATGCTCCAGCTACTCAGGAACTAAGAACCATGGGAGGACCACTAGAGCCTACAGCTGAGCTCATAGAAAAATGAAACCTCCGCAGTTTGCCTGAGACCCAGGGTCCAGGCCGTGCTGAAAAGTCCCACAGAACTCAGCAGCCGTGGGAGAGCTGCCAGCTGGGAGCCCTGTTGCTACAGCCTGATGTGACGCTGGGAGGGGAGCCTGTTCTGGAGCTGGAGCAGGACAAATCGCACCGCCTGTCCCAGGCCTGAGTTTGTGGCCAAAGCGGTACCCCAGCAAGCCTGTGCTCTGGCCCACACTCTGCGCTGGGGGCTGGTGAGGGCTTGGGGACGGCCAGGCCCAGAGAATAGCAGACTGGTGGGCTGAGCCTTCCTGTGGACTTGTCTGTGCATGCCTCTGCAGCGAGCCGGGTTTGCTGCCCAGGGATCAGTGTGTTAACCTAGTTCAGCCCGGTTCCTTCAGCGAGCTGCCTTCTCTCTTCATTACTGGTCAGTGCCACCCTGCATCAGCATGGCTTCTCACTGCCCCGACCCTAGCCTGCTCTTAGCCGTGTTCAGCACTGTTCAGCCCAGCTGTCCCAGGATATCCGGGCAGGGGACAGGGGTCACAGCCTTTATTGGTCCAGTGTCTCTTGGGGAGACCAACTTGCAGCCTTAGACCTCTCTGGTTAGAAGCTGGTCTTGCTGACGGGCAGATGCTGTTCCAAGAAAAGAAACCTCCTCCTTGTCTCTCCAGTGTCAGTGGTGAGCCTGGATCAGGGCTGAGCTCCTAGCCATTTAGCTGGACGGGTGCTGCCTGCTGCTGCTGCTGCTTTGAGAGGATGGGGGCCAGGGTGCTGTCTCAGCAAGCTGCAGCTACCAGTGCCGTTCCCCTTCGTTTCTTTTTCTCCCTCCAAGGCTGCCTGACTTTCCCATCTTTGCCTTGGTGAGGGATAGGAGCAGCCCAGCACCTTGATTCTTCTCGGGGGTGGGAGAAGCAGGGAGCTTGGCGCCGAGGAGCGGGCCAGGATGTACAGGGAGGGCTCAGCTGCCTGGTGCTAATCATCCACTTTGGGGCACTTGTGCTCATGGGGGATTTGGGAGACGGGAGAGCGCTGGGGGGCTTTAGCACAGAGCCAGGGGGCTTGCAAAGGCAGTAGGGGAGAGCGGGGAAGCCGCTGGGTGGTTAGCAGCTCCGGGCCCAGCCTGTCTCCACGCCGGAGCCGGAGCCGGAGCCGGGAGAGGTGCCCGGTGCCAGCGGAGCCGCGTTTCCCCCAGCAGCCTGGCCTTTAAATGGGCCCCGCCCAGCTGCCCCCAGCCTGCGCCCCGGGCCCCCCGGGGCCAGGAGTGGAGTCGCCCTGACACGGGTGAGTGCGGGGGCCGGGCGGGGCCATGCGGGGCGGCGGGGGGGTTGGTCGGTGCCGACAGCGGCTCTTCGGGGCGGGTCCCTGGGCCAGACGCAGGCGGTGCGGGGCGGCCGGGGGCCGGGGGTTTCTCTGGCTCGGCCGAGGCCTCTCCCTAGGAAATCGCGGCTCCCTCTCGGCTTGCCGGGGCCGGGGGCCGGGCGCTGGCAGGTCCCGGGAGGGCGGTGGGGACCGGCTGGCCGGGTCACAGGAACAGTGTCCAAAGGGGCAGCCGTGTCAGTCTAGTCCAGCAAAAAACCAACAAGGAGTTGTGTGGCACTTTGAGACTAACCGATTTATTTTTCGCATGAGCTTTCGTGGGAGAAGATCCCACGTCCTCAGATGCTTCGAAGATGGGTGAACTTACAGAAAGGAATGAAACTAAATGCAAGGGGGTGTAAAACATAGGATCAGGTCATAAAGTAACAGCAAATCAGAGCAGTTTACAGGCTCAAACCATGGGAAGCCTGAAGTCAAAGTACCCTTTGTAATGGGAAAAGAACCCATAGTCTCGGTTGAGTCCTGCTTTCACAGAATTTAGCTTGCATATTAATTCGAGTTCAGCTGTTTCTCTTTGAAGTCTTCATGTCCCAGCCACATCCCTGATGACAGTCATTAACACAGGAACAAGCTGGTCCCAGGAGAGGGGGTGCAGGTTTTGGAGTCACACAGCTGCAGGGGAAGGGTCCTGGGCCCCGCGCTTTGGGGTGGAGAGGAAGGTGTGTGGGTGGTGTAGGGATCTGTGGGGTTCTGGTGGCATGATGAGGATGTGCTGGAGATGTGTGTGCTGACTGTGTGCCTGCTGGGCCCTCGCGTGGTGCTCTGGGTGAGGGAGGCCGGCCTTGGGGTTGGGCAGAGGCCTGTGTGCTCTCAGCTTGGTGCGCTAGACAGAGGAAATGCACTCCAAAGTGCCCCTGAGGACCCCAGGGCAGAGCAGGGCCCCGGCCCTCTTCACATTTGGGAGGCCGCTGACAGCAGTTGGGTGAGCCAGCGGGGTCAGCCATACCAACTCTGTGGCAATGCCACCCCTGTCAGCTTGTCACAGTCCACTCCCAGAACTGAGGTGAGGGGCAGAGGCAGGGTGGGAACAGGGTGCAAGGAACGGTGACCAGCATATGACACAAGACCCACGAGGGTTCGTAGAATCATAGAACCATAGGGTTGGAAGGGACCTCATGAGGTCATCTAGTCCAACCCCTGCCAAAAAAAGCAGGACCACTCCCACTAAATTATCCCAGCCAGAGTTTTATCCAGCCGGGCCTTAAACGTCTCCAAAGATGGAGATTCCACCACCTCCCTAGGTAACCCATTCCAATGCTTTACCACCCTCCTAGTAAGAAAATTTTTCCTAATATCCAACCTCAACCTCCCCAGCTGTAACTTGAAACCATTGCTCCTTGTTCTATCCTCTGTTACTACTGGGAACAGCTGAGCTCCATCCTCCTTGGAGCATCCCTTCAGGTAGTTGAAGGTTGCTATCAAATCCCCCCTCAGTCTTCCCTTCTGCAGGCTAAATAAGCCTAGTTCCTTCAGTCTTTCTTCACAGGGCTTGTGCTCTAGCCCCTTGATCATTTTTGTTGCCCTCCGCTGGACTCTTTCTAATTTGTCCACATCCTTCTTGTAGTGGGTAGCCCAGAACTGGACACAGTATTCGAGATGTCACATCCTGACCAGGGAGCAGCCTGTGTGTCTCCCGGGTCCCGTCATACTGCAGGAAGGTGTTTTTCTGGGAATCAGTGGCTCAGCCTCTAGCTCTAAATTCATTGGTTCTCGTCCCTCCTTCATGGCTAACATGCGATGCTGCTTCCGGGCCCAGCAGGGGCAGCTGGGAAGAATGAGGCTGCAGATGGAGACAGCGACAGCACAGATAGGGCTGCACATGCTGCTGAGGTTGCTGGTGACTTCTCTCTATCTGCAACAGGGAAATTTGGCCCTCTGCATCCACTCTGGAAGAGCGGTAGAAGTGAAGCCTAACATAACTTGGCTGTCTTTCTACCTCTTTCTAGCCGAGGTAGAGAACACCAGGGACCTGTCCACACTAGAGCTGCTGCTGTTGCTGCTACTCTCACCGGCTGTGGACAGTCCTGGTTGGCCTGTGTCCAGTCTGCCCCAGAGAGTGTTGTGTTCTGTGTTATCCCTGTGTTCCCACACTGGACAGCATTGTGGGGTTAGTAGTGCATCTGCTCTGAGTGGGACCATGGAGAGGAAGATTCCTTGTCTACCTCCATTGTATTCCAGCGCGCCTGGCTGAGAGTGGAGCTGCAGGCTCTGAGTTCAGGAGAAGCAAATGAGCCATCAACATTTTGCTCAGCACGTGGAGCTGGTCACATATGTGAGCATGTCAGCATTCTGGGTCTCAGAGCCCTGGTGAGTGCTAGGCAGAGGGGCTATGAAGGGCTAGTGGATGGCTCTGCACAGTGGCAGTGACCCATATCCCCTGGGTCTTCTAGCAATGATGATGGTGCAAGATACTGGCTAGGAGCACACGTCACCCTTTTGTTCCTTACAAACTATGACCGGCCTGTCCTGGCTGTACATGCAATTCCTGCACGGTGCACATCCAGGCACAGGGCAGGTGTGGGCCGCTGGAGTCACCTGGTGACTGCAGAGGTGTTACTTTGGCCAAGGAGGGCACGGGGGTGATCAGACCAAGTCCAGGCACTCCAGAGCTGAATGATGAAGCTAGCCTGGCAGCTTGGATGCTCAGCCCTGAAGAGGTTAAATCTCTCTAATCACTGGGTAAGACCTTCGCTCAGAATTTATCTACTCTCTGCCTTCCAAGAACATATGGAGAAAATCCCCTTGAGCGGGACTTACGTTTATAGCCTCTATTACTGAGATCAAGGTTAAGCCAGAGTAATCTAATGGGGTGAAAAGGACTTTAAATAAATCTGGCTTCATCCATAGGATGCAGTAGGCTGACAGGGTCACTAGCAAAGCCATCCAGAGGGGGCCAAGCAGGTAAACCAGCCGGGGGCAAGTCTACTTTGTAGGGAGGCCACTGCCCCTTCAGACTTGTGAGCTGCTCTCCTTATGCACAGCACAAGTGAAGGGTGCTGCAGGTGCTGGGCCAGAAACAGAGTCAGTCTTGCTGGACCCCTTCCCAGCTCTGTTGCAGGCAATGTTGGGAAAGGGCTGGAGTGTGTTTCACAGCCCCAGTGTGGCATGCATGCACATGTCCATGATGATTTTGGACAAATCCCCAGGCTTGTGGACAGGAGTCATCCAGCAGTAACATTTCAAGCTGGGACAGTGGCTTCAAAATCATGAGATTTACTTTTTTAAATTATTCTCCTGGCACAATGGTGGGGACGCTTCTTCTGGCTTTTCTCTGCACTTGGGAGCTTTTTCTTGTTTCTTTTTTAATTGGAAGCTGAGCCCCCCAGAAACACCTGACTCCAGGAGCTGGGGCTTTAATTAAAAATCGTCTTTTGTGAGCGATGGCCCCCTGGCTGGCTGAGGGCCAAGCAACTCAAAGGAGAAGCTGGCTGCCTGCCCTTGAGGGAAGGTGAGGCATCAGGCAAGTCAGCAGGTCCTTGGTTGTGCACAGCTCCTTGGAATGTCGCATCTAAACCCGGATCTGTCAAACTGCAGGGAGCCAAAGACCTGGGACCACTTGGGTAAATTCCAGGTTCTTAAAAGAAGCCTTTTAATTTTTAAACTAGCTGAGCATAAAGCAAGCGCCTTAGTCCCCCCATCAACTCCCTGGCAACCAACAACTTGCATGGGTGGTCCCTGCTGGCCCTTTGCCTGCGGGGGGAGCAGGGAGAAGGCAGGACAGAGGGTTCAGCCTAGCAGCTGGTTGCTGACCTTGTGCAGAGCTCACTGGCCCCAAGAATCCAGGTCTCAAGAGAAGTGTCAGGAATTCCTGGGTGGGCATGTGTCTCTGGGCAGTTGGTTCATCTTCCTGGCACTGCAGGTCCTGGACCTGCTGACTTGCTGTCGCTCTCAGGAAGGGCTGTGCTGCAGGTGAGGGAGGGAGCACCCTCAGGCTTTCTGTCTTAGACAAATGCAGGTGTGGGACTGCCAGGCTCAGTGCTGGCTTGTCTCACCGTGGCCACTGCTAGTCATCCCAAGGGAACGTGGTGCGCCTGGCACCCTCTGGAGAGTGGGGCTGGGGATGCTGTTTGTCCCACTGAAGGGGGGCTGTCAGTTCCCCTGGGCATAGTGCAGGTACTGCTCATCATCCTCCAGTGTGTCCACCCTGCCAGCAGGAAGGGTGTGCAGGGCTCTGAGCTGGGCGAATTAACTCAAACAATAGAATCCAGCCAGTCCCATTCAGTGTGGAAATAGGAGACAGAGGAAACAATGGCAGCTTCGGGGCCTAATCCAGCAGGAGGACAAGGTGACCTGAGTGGTGTCTGGGTGGGAAGTGTTCAGAGATGAGGGTACCACACTGTGCCCATCACCTGGTGCCCTCTCCTTCCCTGCAACATTCCCTTGCCTGGTGCCATCCTTGTACCATTCCTCCACCTATGCCACCCCCTGCTTAGTGCCATCACCTCTCCTCCTATCCCCCTGTGCCATCCCCATGTGGCCACCCTGCTTGGTGCTCTCGCTGTCCCTGAGTGGCCTGTCCCAACTCTGCCTTGTGTCCTCTCCCCTCCCCAGATGGCATATCCCTCCCATGCCATCCCAGTGCGGTCACCCTGCTCAGTACAATTTCCACTCTTTGGGTAGCACGTCGCTGCCAGCATGTCTATGAACAGCTCCATGAAATACAGTCAGTCTTCTAAACCAGTGTTTTTCTCTCCTGCTTCCTTCATCACCCTTCCCCTGCTTCATGGTCTTCCCCCTGCAGTTTGGTGGCTTTCTCATGTCCCACCCGCTTATTCCCCCAGGTCTTATACTTCTCCTCTTTCCCCTTGTGTCACTTAGAAGCATAGAATATTAAGACTGGAACAGACCTCATCTAGTCCAATCCCCTGCTGACAGCAGGACTACTCCCAATAAATCATCCCAGCCAGGGTTTTGTCCAGACACCTCTTAAATGTTTCCAAAGATGGAGATTCCACCACCTCCCTAGGCAACCTGTTCCAATGCTTCTGTAGTAACCCTTGGGGAGGAAGGGGTTAATGCTCTGGTCAGTGAGTCCCAGGGAAGCCCACAGGAACAACGCAAAGGTTTTTGAATTGGAGCAGAAGCCTTACCTGTTCCTGTTCGGATGCAGCAGAGCTCCTGGAAGGATCAGGAGGAGGCAAGGTAGAAAGGCCTGAGGAAGGATCCAGCGACATCCTTACCAGAGATAAGCTATGTTTGTTACTGACCAGGTGTGAGTAGAACAGGGAATGTTTACTTTGCTTTTTGGTTTGTTTTTGGATTTCTCTGTGCTGAGCACATGTACCCTCTCGCACTACCCTGTAACTACCTAAGTTAAATTCCAGAGAAGCAACTCTCTGTGTTCCTTATCTGTTCTTTTTAATTAAAGATTTTACCTTTTAAGTAAGCTCTGGTTCTCTGTCCTGAAAGGCAAGAGATTTGTGTGCACGTGCCTCAGACTGCACAGCCAGCTCCTAAGGGGGATTCTGTTCCACTTACAGCTGATATCCCAGCTGGGGGTCAGACACTCTCCTGAGAGAGGAATAAAAGTGATTGATTGAGGATACCTCACAGGAAGGAATTCCCAAGTGCACGTTCCTGGGTTTCAAGAGGTTTTTGCATGTGGGTGGTGGCAGCAATACCACTCCAAGACCAGGAATTGGTGGCCTTGGAGAGTGTTAAGACCATGCTTTAAGGCCGGTGGGTTTTAAAGCCTGTTGCAAGCCTCTACCTTCTGCACTCAGAGTGCCAGAGTGGGGAAACTGCCTTGACAGCTTCACCATCCTTCTAGGGAGAAAGGTTTTCCTCATATCCAACCTCAGCCACCTCAGATGCAGCTTGAAACCATTGCTCCTTGTTCTGTCCTCTGTTATACTGAGAACAGACTAGCTCCCTCCACTTTGGAGTACCCCTTCAGGTAGCTGAAGGTTACTATCAAATTCCCCCTCAGTCTTCTCTTCTGCAGACTAAATAAGCCTAGTTCCTTCAGTCTGTCCTCGTAAGTCATGTGCCCCAAAGCCCTAATCATTTTCATTCCCCTCCGCTGGACTCTTTCTAATTTCCCCACATCCTTTCTATAATGGGGAGCCCAAAACTGGACACAATATTCCAGATGCTACTTCACTAGTGCCAAACAGAGGGAAATAACCACATCTCTCAATTTGCTGGGAGCACTCCTACTGATGCGTGCCTTTTTTGGCAACAAGGGAACACTGCTGACTCATATCCAGCTTCCCATCCACCATAACCCCCAGGTCCTTTTCTATAGTGCTGCAACTTGGCCAGTCAGTCTCCAGCCTGTAGCAGTACCTGGAATTTTTCTGTCCAAAGTGCAGGACTTTGCACTTGTCTTTGTTGAACCTCATGAGATTTCATTTGGCCCAATGCTCCAATTTGTCTAGGCCTCCCTGAATCCTACCCCTGCCCTTCAGTGTGCTTACCTCCCCCCGCCCCCCACAATTGGTGTCATCTGTGAATTTACTGAGCATACAATCTATCCTATCATCCAGATCATTAATGAAGATGTTGAACAGAACCGGCCCCAGGACTGACCCCTGGGGCAGTCCACTAGTTACTAGCTGCCAACTAGACATTGAGCCATTGATCCCTACCCACTGAGCCCAATGATCTAGCCAGATTTCTATCCTCCTTACAGTCCATTCATCCAAATCAGAGGTTTCAAACATGTGGCCCCTAAAGTTATTTCCTGTGGCCTGCAATGACACTGTCGTTACCAATATTTGCAATATCATTATATGAAAAGGTTTCAGTGGTGTGGCCCTTGGGCTAATGTACTAGTTCTCATGCAGCCCTTGTGCAGTCATCATGTTTGAGACCCCCTGATCCAAACCATACTTCCTTGACTTGCTGACAAGAATGCTGTGGGAAACTGTATCAAAAGCTTTGTTAAAGTCAAGTTATATCATGTTGACAGCTATTCCCGCATCCACAAAGCTGATCATCTTATCATAGAAGGCAATCAGGTTGGTCAGGCACGATTTGCCCCATGTGAATCCTTGCTGACTTTCCCTGATCACTATTTTCCTCCAACTGTTTCAGAATGGATGATTTGAGGACTCACTCCATGATTTTTCCAGGGATTGACGTGAGGCTGATTGGTCTGTAGTTGCTTGGGTCATCCTTTTTCCCTTTCTTGAAGATTGGCACTAGATTTGCCTTTTTCCAGTCACCTGGGACCTCCCTTGTTCACCACGTTTTCCAAGATAATGGCTAGCAGGCTGTGTAATCACATCAGCCAACTCCCTCAACACACTCAGATGCAGTTCATCCTGCCTCATAGTCTTGTGCACATCCAGCTTCCCTAAGTAGTCCCTGTGATGAAGTGAGAAAACGTCTTGAGCTACCAGGGGCGATACCCAAATGTTCTTCTTTTCTGTTCCTGTACTTTGGTGATGGGACACCCGGGTGTGACAGCTGTAAGAACTGCTGGGGGGGGAAGGGGTTTAGACAGACCTTACCTGGACCCCCAGTGATGACAGGTTGTAACTGGTTTGGACCAGGGGGAGGTCTGCTGGCTGGGGAGGGGAACAAAGGTTTGGACAGAAGAGGAGGTGCTGGGTAACAGGGCTCAGAGAGGCAGGATCTCCAGGGCTCGTCCGGGGAGTTTACTGCTATACCTCCTGGTTGATCTGAAAGCCAACTGTCCTAGCTGCTGTGCAAACTGGATTGTGAATAAACCCGCTGACTTCTACACTGGCCTAGTGCCACTGCTGATTGGGACGGCTGGGACCCTCCTGGAGAGAGGAACCCTCCCCAAGGGAGACCAGACAGAGCAAGCGTTGGACCCTCTGAATCTGGATTTGGGACCGGCTAAGCAAAGCGTGGTGACCTGGGTGCTGAACGGGAGAAGGCTCCACCATAGCAGAATCCTGATTGGCTGTGAACAGAGGGAATCCAAGAGTGCTTTTCTTGGGTCCAGGACAGTCCCTAACCTGACCTGCCATCACCGAGGGCAGCTGTCCTTCTCCCCATTCCATGTTGCTCAGTGCAGTAGCCTGGGAGCTGACACTAGCTGTGAAGACTAGGGAGACGCTTCCTACCGTCTCACTGGACTCTCCTGTCCTTCCTTCTGCCAGCCAGTGCTCTTCCTGTTTATCACCCCTCTCGGGTGCTCCCTCCCCATCTGCCCTTGCAGAGCCAATCAATCCTGTGGCCCCTTTGGAACCAAGGGACCAGTTGCAGCCAGTGAGAAGGAAGGCATGGAGTGAATTGAGAGAAAGCCAGGGGCTCCTGGACTCTGAGGAGTGGCCTGCAATAGAGGTACAGAGACAATCCCTCTCTTCCATTGCAGCCATCAGCCCATCCCCGCAGCAGGGGGAGGGCGGAGTAACCCTGCTAATGTTAATAACTGCCCAGGCCAGTGACTTGGCAATTTCCTGCTTTACAGCGCCTGGTGCGTCTGCCCATCCTCTGGGAATATCGTGCAGGCACTGGACCGTTGCCACGTAGCAGCGTGTGGTGGGCAATGCTTTCCTGCAGACACGCTAGGTACCAGTGACCATGGTGAAGTGAGCTCCAAATATGCGTCTCACTGGTGAGCATGAGATTGCAGTAGTTGTTGGGTGTTGGGGTTGTCAGCCACAGGAGCAGGCCTGTGTTTTGCAAAGAGAGCAATAAGCCTGGACATGCACAGGAACCTGTTTGCAGGGGCACCAAGAACCTTTCCAAGTCCTGCTCAAATGGAGCCAAGTTAGCCAGGCCCTGCATCCCAAGCCCGACAGAAGACAGTATCTTGTTCTTCGCTAACTGATGCAAAAATGATTTAATGGAGGGAACTAATCAAGGGATTCAAGAGAGACTGTTCACCAAGAGCTGATACAAGATTCAATTAAAATGCAAACTTTGTGGGCTCGCCCTTTTAATTTCCCACAAATTAGCTTGAAAAAGGTTTGGAAATGAAGATATTAGATTTTTTTTTGAAGTCCAAAGGAAAAGCCCTTTGAGGATTACGTTTGTGATTTCCCTTTAAAAAGGATTTTAGATTCATTTTCTTGTTATCGCAGCAGTGGAAATGCTTTTTGCAGTTCTAATACAGTGTTCTGGGCTTTCTGAGACTAGCTTGGGGTGGCTGCTAACCCTAGCTGGGGTGCACTGTTGGCTTCCAGCCAGCAGCAGCGTCACCAGTGACCCCAGCTTGTGACCCAGCTAAGTGGAAAGATGAAGCACAGGGGTGCTGCAGATGATGAAGCAGGAAACAGTATGACCTGTTTGCCAGCTCACCTGCTCCCCGATCCCAGTGCTGCTGTAACCCTGAAAGTGCCCTGTGGAGGCTGCCAGACCCAGTGCTCACCAGGCCCCGGTGGGAGCAGGTGTAGCCTGAGCTGAGGAGGAACTAATTCCCCTTTGTCCGCTTCCAGGGATGGGCTCACTACCCACATCTTCTTCCTGTGCTTTTTCTACCCCACTGCCCCTTGCTGTGTGCCTGGCTGCACTGCAAAGCTCCATGTCTGATCCTTGGGCACAGGCCAAACATGTAGCAGCATGGGATGTGGTCAAGCTAAGAGGAGGCACCACATTGGGGATGAGGGCACTGGCAGTTCCTGGCCACCATCCATGTGCCTTCCTGCACAGAGATGGAGTGGGTGGTCTCAGGCAGGGTATACTGCTTGGAACACGTGCATTAGGGTGGGTGCCCCTGCCATCTCCAAACCACCAGCGTGGAAAACACCAATGAGCCAGCCACTGTGCTCGTGGCCCACAGGAGACAGACCCTTGGCCCCAGCTGGCTGTGCCTCGATGCAACCAGTACCCTTGGGATGGGCACATGGGGCACATCGATTGATTCCTAAGAAGCGGCTGGTTCTGGTCAGGTCTCCTCCTCCCACCTGCTGAGCTGTCACACAGCTCCAGGAACATCTCAGTGCTGCACCTGTGGGGCTCCTCCCATGCCTTCAGCTCTTCTCTCTGAGCAAGGCATTGCTGAGGCTCTTCGCTGTACTGCACAGACCGCCATTTGTGCTGCACTGAGGTAGCCCCTGGGTCTTGGGCTTGCAAAGTCATTTACCCCTGTCCTCTAGGGCTGGCTCATTCCTAGGTGATCCCTTAGTGAAAGTGCCCCTTTGTCCTGTAGGTTGCAGAGCTGCCATGGTACAGCCTGTTTGCTTCTCTCTCTCCCCACACCCCCCTCCCTTTCTTGGAATTACGGGGGGGGGAACAGGTTCCACTGCAGCCACTTCAGGCTTCCAGCCCATGGTGTCAGGTGGAATAGGTGGAGCCTTCTGGTTTGGGCCAGAGCCACTGTGCACCTAAACTGACCACGCTGTCTACTATGGGGTCCAGCTGCATTACAGAAGCTACTGCCATGTCATTGTGGGTGACTTTATCCTATGCTGACCCAGAAAGAGCCCTGTGGGTGGCAGAAATCCCATCCCCTGGCTGTGCTGGGCATGCTCCAACTGCTTCCCCAGTATAAAAGGGAGCAGCCCAGCTGCCTGCTGAGGAGGAAGGATGTTGGGTGGAGCTGCTTCAGCCCCCAGCTGAGGGAACCAGAGGCCTGGAGACCCAAACAAAGACCTGCTGCCTGTGGCTGACTGCCTACAGTCAGACGTCCAGGGAGTCACCAACACCGGGAAACCCAAAGGACTGGTGGAGACCTCGATAGCTGTGTCAAGAGACATGGTAGAATTAGCCCTGGGAGATGGAGTGACTGATATCGCCACCTGGGATCTGGCTGTTGTGGTGAGATCCTTGGTGGCCTGCGTGTTGCACCCCATCAAGACAGATCCCTCACTGGGATGCAATAGAGTCAAATGTCTTGGTCTTTCTACCCCTGCCAGGTTGCTTGGGGCAACAGCAGCCCCCCTACCTGAGCTTCAGACTGTAGGGATGTACAAACTGCTACCTTAGCTGTAGACTGGATGCCTGCCCTGCCAGAGGGCCAGGCTACAGACTGTTTGCTGGCCCCACCCTGATCCTCATAGTCCTGACCCAGGGGCAACCACTGGCTGTCAGCATTATGCTGGTCACCCCTGCCTTAGGGTGGTCACCCTGACTTGGACCTTTGAGTCACATGGCCCAGAGACTGAGGATAGTTTGATAGACTACTCCAGCAGGGATGCCCTGCTACCCTGAGCCTCCCAAACCTCCCCACTGGGGGAGGGCAGGGGAGGCTTATTGTGAGACACATGGGCTAAATGTGCACACCATGCTTGCTCAGGGCTTGCTGAATGTATTCATGTTATCTGTGTTAAGGTGGCATCAAAGGCCGGTCAGGATTGAGCTATGGTGCTGAGCGCTGCATTCAGACCAGCCATACATGGATCTTGGCCCAGCTCACCATTTTCGAAGTGCAAGGAAGCCTGGCCAGGTGACTGGCTCAAGACGGGGCAGGACTAGATGGTAGGGTAAGCTGGCATGGTGGCCCTGGTATTTACGTTCTCTTTGACTGGGCCTGCCCCTGCCAACAGGGCTGTGAAAGTCCAGTAGGGCTGAGGGGACTCAGCAAGAATTTGGGGGTTGGACGAGAGTTTCAGTGGAACATTTGTCTGCCTTATGCAAACTGGCCCAGCACGGGGATGCATCTGGCCCGCAGGACATATGCAATACTGCCATCTCTCGTAGCATTGGTTGTTAAAGTCCCAGCTCCTGGAGTCAGGCGATTAAATTTTGGCAGATGATTCTACTGAGCATGGTCAGAAAAGGCATTTTGGAACAATTGTTGGCATTTGGTTTTCTTTTTGGTCTCTGTCCCCAGTTTAGCCTTGGTAGGGGCAGCTGGCCCTAGGGAGCAAACAAGGGTTAATTCTTCAGCTGGAACAGTGGGTCTCCTGTGATAAAGTGACACTGTCTAAGCCTGAAATTTTTTCTCCATAGTCCAGTTCTCTGGCCTGATCCTAGGGCTACAGGACTGCTTCCATTATAGCTGGCACGTTGCACTGTGCCAGGAGCTGCACAGACACCACTGTAGACTGCACCTGCCACAGGAGGAAACACATTTCTCCATGAGAAGGACTTCCACCCTGAGGGGGTGAGGGTGCTCTGGGCTCAGGTGGAGCCTGCTGCCTGACTGCAGTGACTGATCTCAAGGGCTTAGGATCCCCCAGTGCCTGCCTTGCTCAGGGCAGAGCCGGTGCTAGGGTGTCCTAGGCTTCCATTGCTGGTGTGAAGGGAGCCCTGCTGATGCTGGGTTTCCAGACCGTTCTGGGAGGAAAGCCATGCCTGAAGGCATTTGGGAGGTCTCTATGGGAAGAATTAGCAGCACTTTGGAGCAGAGGTGCTAAGCCAGGAGCCCTATAAGACTCCTCACTCACGTGCAGAGACAGAAGCTGACATCAGAGAAGTAAACCTGGTGAGAGTCAGTTCAGCCAAACACTCCATCAGCCTGGGCCTGCTACTACTGATGTGATTTCCATGCTCGACAAATGCAGCCAGCCACCTCCAAGTCTTACTGTGTTGTCCAGGGAACAGCGTAAACCAAGCATGTCCAAGCCCCTCATGGGGCAGATCCACTGCCCCTGCCAGCAGTGCCCTGACTTGTTCTAACAGCAGCTGATGCTGTCTTCTCCTGACCACACCACTATGGGAAAGACTAACCAGTGAGCACCTCTCCGTGCAGCTGCTCCCTGGGCTTCATATGTTGCTTCAAGACTATTGGATGCATGGGGCTAGCCAAAGGAAGGGTGGGATCTGTTCCATCTTGTGTTGTGTGCAAGAGGAGAGACTAGGCAGGGAGCTGTCTGATTTCTGACATACACTGAGTTTGTGGGTTCTCTGCTGCCAGTCCTGGGACCTGGAGCAGGGCGACGAGTCCTGGGGGTGGGGGGGGAGGTGTCTCTGAGTCTGAGACTCAACCTGGCCCGTGCCCAGCTCCTGCCCCTGGGGCTGGGGGGATGCTGGTCACCTGGTTGTGCTGATACAGCCCTGGTGGAGGTGCAACTAGATGTTGTCATGGAGAACCTAGAAAAGCCTCTTGGATCCCCTCTGTTCACAGCCAACCAGGACTCTGCTACGGTGGAGCCTTCTCCCGTCTCAGCATGCGGGTCTCCACGCTACCTGTAGCCAGCTTCCAAATCCAGGCCCAGAGGGTCTGACCCTTGCTCTGTCTGGTCTCCCTTGGGGGGGGGAGGTCCTCCCCCTACGAGGGTCCCAGCCGTCCCAATCAGCAGTGACACTCAGCCAGTGTAGCAGTCACAGGGTTTATTAGCAATCCACTTAGCACAGCAGCTAGGACAGTTGGCTCTCAGATCACCTAGGAGGGCAGATAGTAAACCCCCAGGACGAGCCCCGGAGGTCCTGCCCCTCCGACCTCCATCTTCCTTCTTCCCCTCTCTCCCCTTGGTTCTCCTCTCTGTCCAGCTGCCCTGCCCCTGGTCTAAACCAGCCACAACCTGTCACCCCCAGGGGGTCCAGGTAAGGTCAAACTAAGCCTCTTCCCCCCCTAGTGGTACCTATAGTTATCACACCCCTGTGTCCCATCACCCGAATACCATCACCAAAGAACAGGAACAGAAAAGAACCACAGTAGCCCAAGAGGTTTTCTTACTTCATCACAGATGTGTGCAGAGATGCTGTGTACTGTCATGGCTTGTTCCCATTCCATGCCAGGAGGCCGTGCGCTCCATGTACAGTCACTAGCAGGGCCTAAAGCAAGACAAGTGTGTGGTCAAGGCCAGGGCAAAGGCAGATCCCATCCCAGGGAGGGGCTCAGACCTTACCACTGTGCTTGATTTGCTGACCAGCAGCATTCCCAGGGTCTTTTGCTGCTGCCTGCACTTACTCCTTCTGGCCAGAGGCCATGCCCTGGCCACCTCACACCTACTTTGGTCTGTAATGCAGTACATTTTCTTCTGTCCTGCCTGTCTTTCTCCCCTCCTGCTGCTCCACCCTTTTTGTGTGTCTATTTTGCTCTCATGGACTCCCCCATGCCCCAGTCTGGGTGTAGCAGCCTGTGCTTTCTCTGGCTTTTGCTGCAGTGCAATTTGGCTCCCATTTGACCTTCATGTGTGCTGCTCCCTGGGAAGTGCCTTATGCTTGCCCCTGCCCCCTCCCCATGCTCTTGCTGATTTTTAAATGGAACTTCATTTATCACTGTCTCTTTTTAAAAAGGTTCACTATCGCCAGCTCTGGTCACCCAGCTGCCCATGCAAGTGGCTCCCCCTCACCTCCTGCTCAGAGTGATACAGCTGCAGGCCTGCAGGCTGCCAGCACCTGACGCACCAGCCTCTCATTCTTCCTCCTGGCTCCATGGCCCTGTCTGCAATTCCTCTCCTCTCTGAGTCAGGTCTGACATTCTGGGTGGCGGGGGAGAGATGACACAGTGTCACCAGCCCAGCCTTGGGGCCTGCTAGTCCCCCAGGGTAGGATCCCCGAGCCAAGTGCCCCAGTCATAGGCAGGGCCCAATAGTTAATCTTATACTCATTGCCATGGGGCAACGCCATGTGCCAGTGGTGTTTCATTCCCTCTTGGCAGCACTGTTCTGTTTGACTGGGGGCTTACTCCTGGCCCCATTTGCATCATCGTCATTGTCCCCCAGTGCCCCAGCTGGGCATGCATCTCCTGCTTTGCTCTGTGCCAGGCCCAGCATGAGAGGCATTCTGCTGCTCCGGACTGGCATGCACAGTCACCATCTCTAATTCCAGGGCTGCACACACTCAAGTGTGGTCTTTTTGTGAAGAGCCTGGCCTTGGCTGGCTGAAGCACTCCAGAACCTAAACCTGCCCCTCCCCAGGAAGTGCTGGGCATGCTGGCTCCTGTGTAGCCAGATGGCACGAGTCCCTGGAGCAATGGGAACATCACCTTTCAACAGCCTACAGCCCTGAGGATGTTTGCCTTGCTGTGATTGATTTGGAGGGCTCTGCCAGCCCCTACTAAATGGGGACCTGGTCCTGGCACTGAGCTGGGCAAGGAACAAATGGCTCCCCTTCCAAGACTGCACAATGCTTTCCTGGCATCCTGCCGTCCACACGCCCCTCAAGTCGGGGGTCCAGTTTTGGCCCTGTCTCTAACTGGATTCTGAAGTGGCTGAAACTGAGACGGTGACATGCCACCTGGCCGCCTCTCCCGCCCTGCATGGGTCTCAGCGCAGAATTAATTTGTCATATTGACACTGATCATTTATTACAGAGGAGAGTGGAGTCCATTCATTTGAATAGAAAACATTTCATCTTATCTCCTGCCTTTTCATGCCTCAGCTCCCACTTTTTAACCTTGGACAATAAGACATTCATAATTTCCTCACTGACACCATGGGCTGCTGTAGATAAGACACTTGTTTTTTAATCTTTTTCTCGTAGAATTTTAAACATATTCCCTAATGACACCTGCTGCCTGCCCATGAGAACATACCCGCCCCCCCCCCCCCCCCCCGGCAGTAATGCTGCAAGACCAGATCTCACTCTACCCATGCCAGCCTTCTATCTCCCTGCAAGAACCCAGAGCACCAACAGACTAGTGGGAAGAGCAGGAGGAAAGTTGCCTGCTTCTTAATGAGGAAATCAAGGGGAGCCTCTCTTCAACCCAAGGGCTTGTGGCTGGAAAGTTGTGGCGGTGTGCGCTGCCTCTGTCTGCTGGAATCCAGCATGAGGGAGGGGACAGGCTGCTCAGGACCAGCTGCTCACTGTTTAGGCATGCCCTGCGTGTCCAGATGGCACTTAGGT
Source organism: Podocnemis expansa (assembly GCA_007922195.1). NCBI lineage: Eukaryota > Metazoa > Chordata > Testudines > Podocnemididae > Podocnemis > Podocnemis expansa. Next base: position 614,795 of record ML682086.1, read on the forward strand.
CAGCAAAAGGGCCTGCACCATCAGCAGCTTCAGTGCCAGTCTTCACCAGGCCCTACCTGTTGAAATTTCTGCCACACAGTGATCTCTGCACCACGCCCTTTGCTTCTCAGAAGATCACAGTGCTATGGCGTCTACCTGCCGGGGCTCAGTGCACTGTGAGAGGTGGCTGCCTTCAGTGCCTCAGTGACTTGAACTTCCTAAAGAAACAGTTGAGTGGAGTGTCCACATTCACTAACCTCTGTATCTTTAGTACACAGTGCCAGAGAGTGGTAGGGCAAGGGCCTGGTGAGGGCCATCACTAAGAGCAGTGATTTTCAAACTCCCTTTTTTTCCTCAAGACCCAATTTAAAAAAAAAAATATGCCCATGACCCAACAATTACATCTTTGAGAAGTGCATTCCAGTCTTACAGCCGCAGCATGGGGTGCCATGGCCCAGTACCGGAGGGCCTGTGAGCTTGTACTGAGTCCCAACCCATAGTTTGAAAACCATTGGCCTAGAGCCAAAAGGAGCAGTAGTGAGCTGGAGGAGCAGGACTGAAGCATGGAAGAGCTGGCTTATCTAACTGGGGCCCTCAGCATGGTTAGGATGCATAAGAGGAATAGCTCTGTGTCTTCCGTTCAAAATAGGACAGTGTCTCCCCGTGTGTGCATGCAGGGTATGTTGCTCTATGTGTTGGGGTGCGCGTTTGTACTGCAGTGCCATCCAGGTTGTGCGCTCAGAATTAGTCAAACTGAGAGACTGATGGAAACTTGTCACAAAAGGCTGTTGATGGGTATCCTTTCTAAAAAGTTGTCAGTGTTTCCCCAGCACTGCCTGGGGGCAGAGAGTCGTGTGGGAAACAAGCTCAGCCAATAGAATGTGAAGTCAAGAGCAAATCTCTGCAGCCTCCCTGGAGTGGTGCCCCGCACAGAAGGAGTTTTGTGAAGGGAAAGGTGAGGCTAGCTGGCTGATTGCTCAGCCAACTGCTCTGACACTAAATAGCCCTGTCAGGGCTTGTTCAGGGAAAGGTCCCACTTGTTTTCCGAGTGCAGGAACACCAGTGCGATAAGACTTTCACCTCCAAGGTTCTCCCTGGAAATTAGGGGTAGGAGGCAGGAAGGAGCAAATGGAGATAAATGAGTGTGCTGCGTGGCTTGCTGCCCGTGGGACGCTGACATAAAAAATAAGTAAATAAAAAATCGCCAGCCTTTTATCTGGTCACAGCTGTGGACGGCCTCAGTGATAACAATAAAGGATGAGTGCAGGGAACAGGCTGTAATAGGTTCAGAAAGTGACCTGCCATCCCTCATCTCCAGTGCAGGAAGGCACCCAGCCATATTCCCATTCAGCTGGGAAAACAAGAAAGTGTGAACATGCGTTACTTGTGGCTTCCTTTCTCCTCCCTGTCCCCTGGCCCTTGTCCTGCTCCTGAACTCCAAGGGCTGCCCTTTCTGCTCCCCCCATGGATGCTATGTATTCTCTTCCTGAAAAAGGGCATGGCATCTCCCTTGGAACAGCCCCAGGAAATGCATAAACACTTCCAGGAATGCTAACCTGCCAGGCTTGCATGGCAGACTGGTCCATCTGTGTGAAGCAAGAGCACTGTAGTGGGTAGAGAGGGTTCCACGTTTGCACCTGGCCTCTCCCACCCTACCTGTGTCTACACCAGGCTTGTGTCTTTCAGCTTTCCATCACTGCTCCCCTCCATGCAGTTCTTTTGGGTGGGGGTGCCCATGTCATCTGGATAGCCACTGAGAGGGACAGCTATGCCGCAGTTAAACAACAATGAGAGGTGACCACTGGCTCTGTGCCAGTGGAGCTGAGCTGGGGCCAATGCAAGGCTAGGCAGTTGCAAGGAAGCTGTGGGCAGAGGAGCAGTGCTTGGCACCACCTGCCATAGTATGGGTGGATGCCCAGCACAGGCCAGCTGCTGGATTTACTGGCCCCCAGCAGACCTGTGCCCCACAGAATGTGCACAACCCAGGGAGCCCAACTCCAAGCTGGTTGGTCTGTGTTGATTATCTTGTGTTGGAGCTGGCACGCGCAGAGCAGGATCTGGCCCCTGGGAGCACAGAGCCCAACGAGGGGCTTTTTGTAGGATGGGGGCAGGGTCTGAGTTCTTGTTGTGGGAGCCCACGGGTGACCCCACTAACCCTACGCCCCTTCCTGCCCTTCCTCCTCCATCCTCCCCATGTCAATCAGTGAGCTAGGTATCATGTGCTGGGAGTACAGTGCTGACTGCAGCCCTGCACAGCCAGCTTCATGCAGCCGTGATGCCACATACCATTGCATTCCTGTAATCCTGGGGCCATGCTGCTGGGCAGCGGCCTTGTGGAGAGCAGCCAGGTGCTAAGGCGCAGGTCCGTGGGGATGAGTCTAGGGGTGTTTGTTCTGGAGGGGGATGAGGTTTGGAATTGGGTTCCTGGGACCTCTGGAGAAGGGCATTCCTGCTGTCCTTGCACACATGCTAAGTGGGTCTGCGGCATGTGACCGCTAAGGAGTGAGGGAGTATGTAGGGGCAATTATTAGGTGCTCCCAAGGTGTAGTGGGCACTGGTTGGGAGAGGGGCATGCTGGCTTCACTGCTAAGGAGTGCTCTGCAGCCTCAGGGGCCAGGGCCAGATGATGCTTCTCTGTTCACCTTGGTGCATTCTGTTCTCCAAAAGCTTCCTCTGCGTTGACAGGGACTGAAGGTGGGAACTGAGCATGGCCTTTGTGACAGTGGCCAAATGATAGCAGCATCACACCTAGCCTGCCCTCGTGCCCACCTGCTTATCTTGGTCCTTCCTGGGGCATGGGCCATCTTTGCTACCTGGCTACTGACAGGCCTTCTTCCTTCCTAAATATGAAAATGCACTTCCCCAAGTTGTCCTTCACAGCAAGGAAAAAGGCAGCTCAGATTCCGAATTAGTTTGAGAGAGTCGTGTCCCTTCTCTCTTATCTAGCTCACTGGAACAAGCTTTTTGCATTTATTCTACCAAATGTGCTGCAGAGATGCGTTACAGCCCATGGCTGCGAGCCATCTGCTAAGAGAAATCCAGTTATACCTTGTATAATAAGTTCCTGACAATCTCGCAGAGGACTCCGGGTCATAAAAGTCTCCTGGTTTTATCACCAGTAACAGACACGGAGAGAAATTAAGTTGTCTTATCAAATTTAGATAATATATATCCCTCTGGAGTGGAAGGTTTCTGATGGATCTTTTACAGTATTAGAACAGCTAGGGGGTGAATAAAAATCCACAACAGGGTGGGCGAGTGGTGGGGAGCAGAACATCCCAGCAGCATTGAGTGCAGAATTCCCAAAGCTCTCTTTGGGAAGCCCATAAAACAGAGACAGAACAAGGGGTGGTGGTAGTCCGGAGCAATCCTGAAATGCACAATTTTCCCTCTGCTCTTACCTGGGCCTGCTAGTCTCACAAAGAAGAGCTTCTGGCAGCTGATACGCAAGCTCCTTCCCAACTGCCCTAGGTGTGAGTCACAGTAGGATGTGGGGTTTTGGGGCCTGGCTGCACTAGAAGAACTACAGCAGCGCAGGTGCCATGTACAGAAGGGAGGGGCAGAAGCTGTCCTTCTGACCCAGCACTGTCCATACCGCTGCTTCAGTTGGTGCAAAGCACAGTTGCTCAGGGGCGTGACAGGTACGTAATGTGTACAAGCGCTATAGCGACACTCCTTGCTGGGGTTCCTGGGTATTAGGGCTTTTTCTTTATTCCCAATGGGATGGTAACAGGCTCCAAACCTGAGTGCTGTATTTCCTGCACTCTGAGGAGCTGGGCAGCAGAGGGGCTGCAGCAGTGTACTTTGGGCAGCTGTCCTGCCCACCTCAGTGAGGAAATGATTCCCGGGGTCCAGCTTGCTCTGGTCGCAGGGTGAGATATGCATTTAGGAGTGCAGGCTGGGCTCATGCGTTGGGGCTTGGTTCTGACCATTCCAGGGGCTCTAGGAGACTGTTCTCCTGCCTGTCTTCTCTCCCACATGTGACTCTGTGCTAGCAGCTGATGTGGAGTGAGCCCCATTCCACATCCCCCCCCCCGCACCTCGGGCTTGCCCCAGTACCAGGACAGGATCGATCCTTTAGCTTGTGGTGCTGGGCCATACACCACACCCACGCAGCTCGGCTGCTATGGGAAAATGGTGTCTCTGTGCTCAGCGAGCTGGACAGTAGGTTGTGGAGCTCAACACAGCACCTTCACGCCAGATGGGCACCAACATGCCACGTGCTGCTTTGGGGAAGCAGCGTGCAGGTGAAGGCCTAGTGGATTTTGTCCCACACTGACTCAGGGGTGGGGGGGCATAGTCTGTTTCTAGTATTGCCCCCTTTGGGCTTGTGACCCCGCCTGTCTTAGTGGGTGCTGGTGGTGGCAGACAGGATATTCCACTTGATAGAGGCTGTGATGCTGAATGTATGTCCTTGTTTGTGGTTAGGTGCCTCCTCCCTCAGCTGGGTGGAAGAGCAGGGAAGCTGAGTGCAGGATAAATGCAGGCCAGATGTATCTGTTACTGGGTGTCTGCATTTCCTTATTTTTTTTACTCTACTGAACTTTGGAATGAGGCACAAGCTGTGGACAGGGCTGCAATCCAAAGCCCTGATGCTGGTGGCATGGAAGATCCTGCAAGAGTCAGGGGGTCGGAGGCAAATTCCTGGCTGGGGCCTAACATTTTGACTCATTTTTCCCAGCAGGCTTTTGGGGGGGGGCTGGGATTCTTCTGCATGTCTGTTCCAAGCTGGAGTGTGGGGCCACTGGCTCAGGCACTGTTAAACATTTGCAGCATCCATGGCCTGAGGAGGTGCATTTCCTGGTGCATGAGGAGATTCTTGTATTTGACTGTGTGCGGCTGTTCTGATGATAGCGTGAACGGTGCCTTTCTGCCCCCAGCTACAGCCCTGCTGGTGCAGCCTCTGCCAATCACCTCTGTCTTGCCGTTTTCCTGAGGTTTCCGTCTTTGTTCCCTCAGCCCCTAAAGAGGCTGCAGTCTCTTTTTACACTCCTGTTCGATATGCTTTCTCAGCATCCGTCTCTGGTTGCCCCTGCAGCCCTAGCACGCCCAGCTAGGTCATGCGACCTATGCACTCGCAGGGTGGAGCCCTGATGACTGAGCACAGCTCTGACCTAAACTCGTCCAGGCAAGGCAGTGGGGGGGAAGCTAGCTGAAGGATACTTTTTGCAATATCTGACTGATGCTAGCACCTTGCTTGGCCCGTTCTGGCAGCCTGGGTGCAGTGCGGCTCCTCTGGCTGCGCACCCATCACGTAGCAGGAGAATGTGCACACCAAGCAGCGTGGGAGGTGCTGAGCTCCTCAGATCCACGCTGAGCACCTGTTCTCTGGTCAATATTTAGCTATCTTTAAAAGTGGAAAAAGCAGTCACCATGGTGATCCAGCAGACAGGCCCCGCGCATGCTGGGAGCTGTTTAGTCAGAGCTGTGCCGACTGAAGGGCCGGGGACTAGGCACGTTCCTCCCTGGAGACACGTTGTGCTAATAAAAATGAATCCTGGCTCCCTGATCTCCGTGTTTGGAAACATCTCCTTTGATTCACTTTTCAAACCGATTTTGCCCCTAAGTGCAGAATTATCTCTGTTTAGCAGCGTCGTTATTTTAATCACAATTATCTCCCCGACTACTAATAAGGCTTCCGACAGTGAGCAAAGCAGGAGGCTTGCGGGCGGCTCCATGGATGTGCCTTAACTTACCGGAGCCTGAGAGCTCCATCCTGCCGCTGGCTTCCAGCTCCTCCTCTGGGCCCCTTGTGCCGGCTTGGATACAAGAAGTCCTTGCTGCATTCCCCGGCTCCACACCAGGAGCTCCCCCAGGGAAGGGCCTTGGGCTGGATGCTGCACAAAGACAGACTCTCAGCCTCCCCTGTTCTACCCATTCCTGCCCCCCCCCAAGTCCTGCTCAGTCCAGCCCCAGCTGCCATCACCATTCAAGCCTCTAAGGGTCCAACTCCAGTAACAGACCTGCAGCACTGAGTCTAACCCTGACTGGCTCCTGGTGCTCAGGCTGTGGGCTATAAAACTGCAGGGTAGATGTTTGTGCTGGGGCTGGAGCCCAAGGGCTGAGACCCAGTGGCCCAGCCCAAACCAGAATTTCAACACCGACACTAGCCCTGGAAGCCCACGCAGCTGAGCTGGGCCAGCCATGGCCATGCTGCAGGTCTTTGGTCTCAGTGTAGACATATCCTTAACACACCTGTCAGTCAAGCTAAGAGACCCTTGAGCCAGCATGTCCCCAATCCTTGGTCTAGATCAGAGCTGCGTCCCCCAAGAGGACCAAGGCGCTGTATCCCATTCCTTGCCCCTGCCCCCACCTGCATTTTATGTGCACACTAAAATCAAACATTGCTCAAAGGCCACACTTCCTATAGCCCAGGGTCCATGAGGTCAGGCCCTGCCCTGAAGGGCTGACAGCCTCTGTGGATGTGGCATATGCAAGGGGCAAGCCAGCATGGGCCATCGCCAGGGCAGGGGCAGTGTCTTTGAGCGCTGTAGGTGCCAGCTCTCCCTGGCCACCCTTGGCCCAGCTACCTGGTGCTGGCTGCTTTCCGAGGGCACTAGAATGACCCACGCGAGCCATTAATGGCCACATCTTTACCAGCGACCCCTGCAGTAAGAGCTGGCAGGGGTACATGAGGGCACCCGCTTCACCCCAGTGGCAGGTATGGGCTCAGTCCCTGCAGGGTTATGGAGACTGGTGTGGCACTGCTTCTCTGTGACACCATAGACGGTGGACCGGACCTCCCACGCCTGGCTGGAGGAGGGAACAGAGCTGTTATGAGCCAGGATCTGGAAGAAAGCGGAGGTGTCAGCCTAGAGTCTTCATAGCTTTTCCATTCCAGTCCTTTTCTTTCAGCCTGTCTGTGCACAATGAATGCATAAGGGTTTTATTTTTGTGTAGAAATGTGTGTCTAATGAATTAGCCACAGAGTGGAGACGAACACGGGTAATTTAAACTGAACATTCACTCAGAATCATCCATCAATTTCTTACCGCATGAAAATCGACAGGCTGATCTCAGAGAGTGCGTTCATGCAGCTGCCCCAGCCTACTGCTGTAGCCCCAGCATCTCCTGGCCTGACATCCGTCTGCAGATGTGACATGACAGCACAGGGATAGAATTGTCAACAAATGAAATGAAAAAAAATCAAATGTGAACCACCCTGTAGTACAGGAGGGAGCAGAGGGGGCCAACTGGCTTTGGAGAGCAGCAGGTTCCCCTCATAGTGTTAGTCAACATCTGGCTACCCAAAGATGGCTGGTGCCTCACATTGCCAGCCAGTGGGAATTCCCTCTTGTTTGTGGTTTAATGCGTGTCCCTCCCAGTCTGTGCCTATCCTGCCACCAAACACCCAGACCAATCAGGTCAGACTCAAACACTGAGGCCTGGTTCATGCTCAAAATTTGGAGCAACCTGTGTCGGCTGGACGCCTGGGTTGAGGTGGACACAACAAGATCAGCAGAACTATACTTCCATCTGCTTGGCTAGTGCCTCCTCCTGGGGAGGAAGAGTCCCTTTGGTGACAGGAGACCTCTTACCTCGCGGCAGCTGTGCCACAGTGGTCCCCATGTGGCTGCATGCTCCTGGCAGGCAGGAGGGTGGGAGTAGGGGAGGCCATGCTGATGCTCCCAGCCCGAGGTGGGACTGACCAGCTGAGATCTTAGCTGCTTTGGGTTTGTGAAGAGGAAAAAGCTGAAATTAGCCGGGACTGAAGCTCTCTGCAGAAGAGCACTCCTGCCTGCTCCTGCAGAGAGGAAGAGTCACATGCAAATCCAGCATGTTGTGAGCAAGCAAGGTCTGGGACTCTGGACTTTTGGCTGTCGCATCTCTTCTCTGTGCCACACTCCTTCATCTGCCAAATGAGGCCCTGTACCAGGCACGGTTTAAGCAGTGACTGTGAAGGCCTTTGCTGCCCTCTGACAAAGGGGCTAGGGATTTCTCTAGCTGAGTGGCACCACTCTTTGCATGTGGAACCAGACATCGCCTTTCTGAATGAGCTAAGGACCTGAATCTGCCTTGTGGTGGAGAACTGAAAGGAGTGACCTCAGCTTCCGGCAGGGTCTCACTGGCTTCAACACAGCATCGGGCCAGGACTGAAGCAGCCCTCAGAATTACACAAAGTATGTGCATTTGTATGTAGCCTGCCAAGCAATGCTGCCCAAGATGGGGATGAGGAATTTGTTCTTTCTTGAGCCCTGTGCTGGCCAGTTTGCACCCTGAAACTCAGAGGTGATGCGTTTTGATGCCAAGTTGGTGATTAGGGCAAAAGCCTTCAGATACGTGTAGTGATTTGGGGTGCCCCATTAGGCATTGCAGCCCATGCTGAGCACCCACCCTCAGACTTGGGGGCCCTGCATGTTCAGAATAGCACTGAAGAATAGCACCTCTCCTTGGCCTTTTTCTGTGTCTCCAGGGCACAGCCCTGCAACTGGAGCTGGCTGGAGCATGAGACAAACTTCCTGTTCTGGGACCTGATACTGGACATAGTGATGAGCTCTGAGGGAGACACTGCAGCTGGAGCTGATGGCGTCACCCAGCATCGCTTGGCCAGAGAGCTAGTTAGAGCTAGTTACACAATGCACAGGCAGTGGCAAAGTGGGTGGGGAGCACGCTGAACCCACAGAGCTATGTATCACAGGCCTGCTAATGATGGCTCAGACATGCTGAGTGAGTCAAACCATGCCTTAGTGCCTGGAGCAGTAATAGCCTGTGGGGGTGTATTACCTGGGGCAGGCGCTTCACAGAGGCATCTTGCTTGACCTGATCGTCCAGCCACCCCCCCACCCCCCCACTGCTTGGTTCTCCCAGCACTGAAGAGATGCTCACAGGGGAAAGATTACACTGGGAAAAAAATCATCAGTGCAAATGTAATTGTTGAAATAACTGCTGATGGTTGAATTTGCAGACAAAAGAGCTGGCTGAGGTCAGCCGTAATCGGTAAATATTTGTCTGTCTAATCAAAAGACCTTTTAATTAACAACTTTATCCTCACAACTGGGTGAATTTAAAACCCAAACTTCTGCGAGAAGTCAATTAAATCTACCAGATGGCGAGGAACATCTCGACATCAGCAGATCTTGCCATCTGCCATGGCGGAGGAGAGAGGGAGGGGCTGCAGATTGGCAGGACCGAAGATGCTGGGAGCTGAGGCAGCCAATGGAGGTGATTTGCTGGCATCAGGCTCCCTGCCCAGTAGAGTGCCAAAGGGGGCAGCTGGGTTAGTCTCCCATGAAAGCTCATGCAATAAATAAATTTGTTACTTATTAAGTGCCACGGGACTCCTTGTTTCCTCCCAGTAGAAGCAGCCAAGAGGAGCCGTGGCCACATGTGCCTGTGCTCAGCCCCCAGTGGGGTGTGTGCAAGGCCATGGAGTTCAGGTGCCATGTCCCATGGGCAGGGACTCCAACGCCTGAGCACTATGGGACTGGGGAATTTCCTTCACTGGCCCTGGGGGTTGGTGCACGCACCCATCTCCAGGGAGGCCCTTACTTCTTCAAAGTGTCTGACAAAGTGGGATTTTCTCCCACAAAAGTTCACTCAATAAATCAGCTTGTTAGTCTTTAAATGCCACAGGACTCCTTGTTTGTTTTACTGAACCAGACTAACACGGAATTTACTCCTTGGGTGGCTCAGTGCAATGCTGGGACAGCCTTGCCATGTGCGGTGCCGCTCCTTGGCCATGCTCAGAGACACACAGGCTGACAGCCACCACTGCTGGTGTCACACCGGGCACTGCCTTTGGTGCTGTGTCCTTCTGCAGCTCCATCCCTGGGAGGCGAGCACTGACAGACCATTTCCGGCCAGGCCCAGGGCCCGCAACACCGCCCCACCTCCAGTGGGCAGCCAGTATGCGAGTGAGCCCCAAAGTGGGAAAGGGCAGGACACAGGGGTAGATGGCTCCCAGATGGGAACGAGATCTCCCACCCCCCACGGGCACTGCAGGGGAATGCTCTCTGGTGCTTCCTGCTCTACCCCTCTCTGCCCCCTTCATCACTACCTCTGGGTTCCTTCTGGCTCACATCCTGTGCTCCCAGCCCAGGGCCTCCCCAAGGGCTAGCTGTGCAAGACATGCTCTCCCACCTGCAAGTGAGACGGATAGACAGCTCCTACATCTGCTCCTTGCTGCAATCAGAGGCAGAGCCCCTTGAGTCTGGTGCTTGCTGTGGGAGAATTTGCTGATTCCTCAATCAGCTGCTCTTCAAGCCCGGCTTGGTGCCACTCACTGCTGATTGCCCCTTTGTTCCTGGGATCCCAGCCAGTCATTCCAGCCCTGACAGTTTGAACCCTTCTCTGCTGTTCTGCCACCACCCAGTCCTTGTTTGGCTCTAGACTTCTCTGTCAAGCCTGGGAATGAGCAGCTGGGGAAGGATCCTGGGGGGGGGCCCAGCGGCCCCCTGGGCCCTGTGAGCCATGCCATAGGGTTAAGGACATGGTCGCTCAAAGACGCTGAAGGAAGGAGGTACCCAGACCCTGTCTCTGTGCCTGCTGGGACGGAAGAAACTGGGTGTGGGGCTAGGAACCAGAGCGGCTGGGTCCTAGGGCTCTTTGCAGGAGCCAGCCCACTGGCCGAGGGCTTGTGCTGCTTGATGCCATTTCCTCCCTTCCAGGCTTCTTCCTCTTGCCATGCTCAAGAGAGCGTGTGCATTGCACATGGGGCTGGCACGGGTTCCTCTTGCTAGGCCAGGACTCCCTGGCGTGGTGCAAGTATCCAGGTCTTGCTCTCTTAGCTGGTGACCCTGTGCACTGGGGAGAGGGATGGGCTTGGCTCTGCATCTCCAGCAGTGCTTGTGCAAGGGTGACAGAGATGGAGGAGGTCTGGTGCCAGGGCCACTCAGAGGGGGTGGGTAGCAGGCCTGCCCCATGTCTGTGCTGGGCTGGGAGCTGGTGCCAGCCTGGGTGAGGCTGATCCCCCAGAGAGCTCCAGGGCATCCTAGTGGAGATGGCCAGCAGAACACAAGGTTGATAGGGCCCCTGGGGCCCACTGAAGCAAGAGGGGCTAATGAATGGGAGGGGCTGAGGCACATGGGGTGCTCTGGTGGGGGTTGGTGGTGACCTGTCCATCCAACCATAAAATGCTCCCTGACCCACTCCCCCGGCGTGCTCGCTTCGTGCTTGAACCATTGGCCTGACACTTTCAGGCTTTTCCACGTCTTCTGGTGTTATTGTTTTCCGTTGTTCCTGTTGCAGTTCAGTAACCATGAATTATTGAATGTCTGCTCCCTCAATAACTCTTCATTTCCACCTCAGCACATCGCTGCCTCTGAGTCCTGCCAGGGACAGCCTCTGGCTCCACAGCCTTGTCAGACAGCCGGAGCATGTGGCGTGGTGACAAACCAACTGGGCTTTATCCCGCCATGCAGTGGAGACAAGCACCCTGCCCCCACATCCATTGGGCCCACCACATGGGCCGGGTGCTGCACAGGCAGTGGAGCTCACCCAGAAAGCTGTAAAATCCCCCTGGCAAAGTCAGTGGATTAAAAACTGGCTAACTCATAGGTCTCAAAGTGCACCTGTAAGTAGGGAATTGCCATGGAGAAAGTGTGTTCTAGTTGGCTCTGACCCCCCCAGAAACTTTTTGGCTCTCCCCTAGCTCACATTCTCATCACTCACCTGGAAGAAAATATAAAATCATCACTGGTAAAGTTTGCTGGGTAAGCTGGGCGCCAACAATCAGAATTGTAATACGGTTGAATGTGTATGGACACCTCTCAGAACAGAGGCTGTCTGTCACAGTGCCAGGGTGAGGCAGTCTGTCCTGGAAGCAGACTCGGAACAAGATTTGGGGAGTGTATGATCTGCTGATCATGTGCTCCTTGGTTGTGGGAACAGCAGGTTGTCCGGTGGGAGGAGGGAGGTTACCTCATCTCTGTATTTGGTTGTGGCCTGTCCGTGGCTGGAATCCTGTGTCCATGTCTGGGGCCCTCAGTGCCAGAAGGGGTCAGAGAAGAGCTGTGAGACTGATTCCAGGAATAAACCTGCCTTACTGCAGTGCTCCCCATGCTTTTTACCCCATGCCAACCCCCTCATGCCATTCCAAAAGCCCCTGTTCACTCCAGCCCCTGTTGAGAAGCTGTGGTCATGGACGCAGGTCAAGGCTTGGAGTGGAACCGTGATGGCCAAGGGCCACAAGCACTGCAGTCAGGAGATGGGTGCCATGAAAGGCAGAGGCTGAGTGCTGAAGATGTGTGCTGCAACGGGCCAAGGCCAAGCTGCGGGCTGAGGCTGTGGCCGGAGCACCACACAGGGCTGGGTGCTATTCCCTCCCTTCCCCCCAAATATTCCTCTTGCCCGTGGGGGCGGGGTTGCACACCACAGTTTCAGGAGCTTTGCATTAGTGTGATGGGCTTGAGGAGCTCTGTCTGTATAGTTTGTGAGTGAGAAGGTTTAAGGGTGCCTGGATCACAGCCTAGAAGTACTTATGTGGGGCATGAAGAGTTAATACCAGTGGAGCAGGATCAAGTGGCTGGAAGTTGAAGCTAGACAAATTCAGATGGGAAATAAGGCGTAAATTTTTAAGTGAGGGTAATTAACCGTTGGAACAACTTACCAAGGGTCCTGGCAGATTCTTCATCACTGACAATTTCAGCTCAAGCTTGGCTGTTTTTCTAGTAGAGCTGCTCTAAGGACGACTGTTGGCCATTCCACGGGCCTGGCAACCAAGGAATCAAAGGTTTTACACACCTGCCCTGCCCGGTTTGTTTGGGAGAGTGGGGTGGGAACCTCTGCAGAGCCATGGAAGCTGCTGGGAGCAGCTCTGCCTTGATGGTACCAATCTAGAGCCAGTGAGCGCGTTCTGAACTGGCAGCTCCACGCAATACAGGCAACCTGCTGGGAGCAGCTCCCCTGCTCTGCCCTGATGGTACCAATAGAGCCAGTGGACATGTTCTGGAACAGCATCTCTGCACAATACAGTCAAACTGTTGTTGCCAACAGGAGGCTAAGGGATTGCTGGCAAGATGCTGCTGGTTGCACCTATTCCATGCTGAGTCCTCATGCAGTTGATTGGCCCTTTGTGATGAAGTAAGAAAACCTCTTGGGTTATTGTGGTTCTTCTTTTTCCTGTTCTTGGGTGATGGTATTCTGGTGATGGGACACAGGGGTGTGATAACTATAGGTACCACTAGGGGGGAAGAGGCTTTAGTGCGACCTTACCTGGACCCCCCTGGGGGTGACAGGTTGTGGCCGGTTTAGACCAGGGGCAGGGCAGCTGGATGGAGAGGAGGACAAAGAGGAGAGGGAGGAGGAAGGAAGATGGAGGTCG